>JBBPBT010000498.1:2638645-2659588 GCA_037974875.1 Cicer bijugum
AATATGGACAATGCGAGAATCAAGTGTATCATATGCACAAGAGTTTTGCTAGTGTCTAAGAAAAAATAACAAAGAACATAGACACATTTAAAAATAAAATAAAAAAAAAAGAAAATAAAGAAACAAAAGTTAAAAAGTTATTAGATCCTTGATCATGAAGAGAATGAAAAAATGAAAACTACCCTCTAGTTTTTCACCCCACCCATTTTATTTTTTTCATTATTTCTTTATAGTAATTTTCATTGTACAGTTGTTTAAAAAAAATTAAAAGTATGAAATATGTCTTCCAAATGTTCTCTTAATCCTAATCTTGCTTTTAATCTTTAGGTATAGTTACCTATAATATTACGAAAAGAGACATAAAACATAGACTTCAACAAAAATAATTAAAATTAGAGTGAAAGTTTTGCCACACACAAATGCACAAAACCATTCTTGTAAAAAAGATGAAGACCAAAAATAGAATTTGTGATAGTGAAGACCATGTCAATTCTTTTAGCATTTTTTTTGTCATGATTGAGTTGTGCATATTAAACCCATATAATGTCTTTACATTTTGTGAAGTATAATTGGGCCAAAATAAAATTTAAATTGGAAGTTAAATGAACTAAAGAAAAATACTTAACCATATAAAGCAACCAAAAATAAATCAAACACAACAATTCAAAACAAATCTAATTCAACCACTCAAACAACATAAACCAATAAAGCCTGGAGTAAAAATATTTGAATATAAAGGTGAAGATACCGCTTGTCCAGTACATTGCACTCACCTCCCCTAGGATTTGTGTAAATATAATCAATGCCCCGTCTATTTTATAACTCATTGCAAACCTTCATCATTTGGATGTGTAATTTACTCCAAATTTTAGTGAATGACTTTAAATTTTATAAATTCATTTGTTAGAACTTGAAACTAGAGGGAAGCATGGATGTGATAAAATTTGTTTTGGATTATACAATAAAAATTAATTAAGACAATGTTTTAATATTATTTGCTTTCTATTAAAAATTTATCAAAAGTATTCATCAACTCATTTATAATTTTTTAATGGATGAATAACAAATTCATTCACCATATTACTTTTCAAAAATTAAATATTTGTTATTATTTTAAAATAATTGTATTTATACAGTAAAAAACAACAATTGGATCTGTACCCAAGAAAAAAACAATTGGATGAATTTACTTCTGAATAGAGATAAATTAGATAGAAGTGAATAAATAAATTCTTTTTCTTGTCCAAAAAAAAAAATACAAATTATTTTTTCAATCCTACTTGAAGCTGAAGTTGTCTTTTTCTGTTATATTCTCTCCAATAAACAAAAATGGAATCATAGTAAGACCGCATGCTTTGTTTATCTTATGTAACAAACAAAAAAAAACGTAAGACGCCTACCACAAAATTGAACACTTTCTATCCCCTTTTAATCATTCAATCTCAACTCCACCTTCCATTTTCACTCACTTCATAATTCACAGTTTCACACACACAACACTCTTCATTTTTGATTCACAATTCAAACCTCAAAACCCATGTCTGAACAAGGTATATTATTCCCTATTTTGAATCTTATGTTCATTCTTACCCTTCTGGGTTGCTTTGACTCAAATTAAAAATTTGATTTTTATTATTTTTACGCTCTTTTAACATGTGGGGTCTTTTCCTTTTTGCAGAAGGTGGTGATGGGTCACCGGAATCTCAATCGTTGACTTCCTATGAAGAAGCATTGGAGGCTTTGTCCTCTTTGATCATCAAACGCACTCGTGCTGATGGTAGCAATATGGGTGATCAATTTGATGTTCTATTTGAGTATCTAAAGGTAAAGTTTTGAAAAAGTTTGTGAATTGGACAATTGGGTTTTGAGCATAGTTTTAAATTGCGATAATTTATGCCACAAGCCTTTATATTATGATAAAATGTGGACAAATGCAATCGATACAGCTACAATTGTGATTGCCATGCCACTGTATAGACCTCTGTAACTATTATATTGCGGCCACAGTAGTAGTTGCAGACTGCAATTTAGAACCATGCTTTTGAGTATTTGGTCACTTTGTTAGGATGGTTGTTGTTAATAATGAAGTATAATTTTCATAGATGCTAGATTTGGAGGAGGATATTTCAAATATGAAGATTATCCATGTGGCAGGTACCAAAGGGAAGGTAATTTCTTTTTACTTTGGTGGTTGATGTTTACTTGGAACTGAAGCCATTATGAGAAGTTCAATTTGTTTTTTGCAATTATTGATGTGTAGTGTGGCTGGTAGTTTATGGCTTCTTGAAATTAGTTACTATATGCAAATTGTAATGATGGAGATTGTTATTTTGAACTGTGGTTCAATAGGGATCTACGTGCACCTTCACAGAATCTATATTACGTAACTGTGGTTTTCGTACCGGACTCTTTACATCTCCTCACCTCATTGATATCCGAGAAAGATTTCGTTTAGATGGGTGAGTGCTTCTAATTCTTTGTTGATTTTATTTCCTTTTGCTTTGCATTCATATACTTGTTATTTTGCTCTTATTGAATTCACTTTCTATTATGTGTCTGATATATGCTTTGTCGAAGATGCATGCTAATTAGGCTTATGAATTCTGATAGCTTTGTGAATGATCGACTTGTTTAGAAATGAAATTATTCATATGTACTGGCACTTTTGTAATTTTCCTTATTTTGTGGAATAAGGAAAACCTACATTATATTGTTCCTTTTGTTGCAGCATTACTACTTCAGTTGTTTGATTATCTAGCATATTCTTGTTGCTTCTGCAGTACAGAAATATGTGAAGAGAAGTTTTTAGCATACTTCTGGTGGTGTTATGATAGACTAAAGGTATGTTTCCATGCATATGACAGAAATGAATCTAAAGTTATTTAATTGATAGAAAGAATGAAAAGGTTGTGTGTTTTGAACTATGATGGTTTTAATTAAGGCTCTGTTCAAATGTTATCTGGAAAATAAAAAACAAAAACAAAAAGAGAAAAAAAGATAAGAAGAAAAGTTGAAAACACAGATTTAGCTGTCAATACGGTGAGTCTGGAAGGATTACATTATGTTCTGTGAACCTGTGTTGTCAATTGTAGATATGGAAAATAACAGTGTACTGAAATTCCATTACACAAAAGGGCTATAGCGCCGCTATTTGATGACATTGTTGTGAACAAAAACCAATGCATTGTTATGCCATGATAATCACAATTCTTGTGTAGTATAACAGAAATACCATATTCTCGGCCTATGCTAGCGTGACCATCACAGTGATCACTTAGAAGTGAAGTCGTTGCGAATTTTGTAACTTGATATTGAGCTTGCTCATGGTATTAAGTAACTGGTTTGTTATTTCAACGGTACATAGGAAAAAACTGATGATAATGTTCCAATGCCTACCTATTTCCGTTTCCTCGCTTTACTCGCCTTCAAGATATTTGCAGCAGAACAGGTTTGATCCCCGTGTTTTAAATTTCTATCGAATTATTGTTTGGTAGATATATTAATTCTTTGGGTATGTTGTTATTAACGAAAAATACTTTATTTTAATTTTTTTATGCAGGTAGATGTTGCTATCATGGAGGTTGGATTAGGTGGAAAATATGATGCAACTAATGTGGTATGTATAGTTTTTATTTCAGCAGATATTTATTGGTCTGACATTACAAGACTACATGAATAAATATTGAAACTTGGTATTTGTATTAGTTTTTCTAGAAGTTAATATCTTGGAACATGCTCATGTACGTATGTTTGTATTTCAGGTTCAGGAACCTATTGTGTGTGGAATAACTTCCCTAGGGTATGATCACATGGAGATTCTTGGTTAGTTTTCTACTTTTGAATTCTAGGTAATTGCTAATTTAATGCAAGCTTATAGCTACAAAAATATACATTTAAAAAATTGACTAATGCTGATTGTTATGAACAAATGTAAATAAAATGCAAGAAATGTACTGCTTTAAATTTTTAATTACCTTTTTATCCCTCAATCATTTCGATATTACCACTTTACTCATGTATGGTCAGTTTTAAACGACTTTGTCAAATTTAGTGTTGCCACTGTTCGTAATGTATAGCAGAGCTCTTAAGATTATTGTTAAAGTTGAGTTAACTTATTCTGAATTTTATTAATAGGAAATACTCTTGGCGAAATCGCTGGTGAGAAAGCTGGTATCTTTAAGGTAATTTTTCGATGTCAAATATTTTTTTCTTATTTTCAAAAAGAAAAGTTCATTTTGTGTTGACTATGGACAATGTGCACTTTCTTCCGGATAAATTATGTATTTATTTGCTCATTTGTTTCTAGGATCGGATACCTGCTTTTACAGTGACACAACCTGAAGAAGCTATGCATGTACTTGAAGAGAAGGCTTCTAAATTGAATGTATGTTCTTCCATGATGATGTTTTGCTTCTTTTGAAATAAATTTGAATGACTCATCACTTGGCATAATCCTACAATATTTACGATTATTAATCAAATTTTATTATCCATGCATTCAATCAGCTAAGCTAAGCAAATCATGCTAATTCCAGGTACCTCTTCAAGTGGCACACCCGTTAGACGCCAAATTGCTAAATGGTTTAACACTTGGTCTTGAAGGCGAACATCAATATTTAAATGCCGGTCTTGCAATTGCGCTTTGCTCGACATGGTTGAAAAGGACCGGACATGTTGGAGACACACACTTCGATCAAACCGTAAGTTCAAAATGTAATTCTTTTTACGTCTTTTTTTATGCCCTACTGATGAAGTAGTTAATCTACTTGCATGAAGGATGCTTTGCCGGAACAGTTCGTAAAAGGGTTAACAAATGCAAGTTTGCAAGGAAGGGCTCAGATTGTTTCCGACAAGCACTTCAAGAGTGAACAATTAAATGAACTTGTTTTCTTTTTAGATGGCGCTCATAGTCCTGAAAGCATGGAAGTTTGTGCAAGGTGGTTTTTTCTTGCTATCAAAGAAAACAACCCGAACCAAACATTGTTTCGTCAGCAACAGAATGATCCTAAATCCTCGCATGAAGTAGTGAAGATGCAACATGTAGAAAGAGGATTCCAGAGAAAATCCGCTCCGGTACAGTATAAGCTGAGAAACTACCAATCAAACTATGCAGTGGATTCATTTAATCAGAGTTGATGATTCATTTTTTAATCGAACTTTGAGTTAAAGTCGTTGAATGACCTGCAGATATTGCTGTTCAACTGTTTGACTGTCCGAGATCCTCAGTTGCTTCTTCCTCGCCTGATGGAAACATGTGCTGATCATGGTTAGTAGTCTCTCGAAGTATTTTGCTAGGACGCAATTATCAAAATTGGTTTGGTCGCACGATGATTAAAAACTTCCTATGATTAATAGTTTTTGGCAAATAAGTGGCTTTCTTCTTATAAAGAAACAATTAAATTGAAATTGTAGGAGTCTATTTCAAGAAGGCACTGTTTGTACCAAGTTTATCGGTGTATAACAAAGTCGGATCCCAAACATCAATACTGTCTGATTCTCAAGTTGATCTGTCATGGCAGTTCAATCTTCAAAGAGTGTGGGAAAATCTCATGCAAAGCAACAAAGGTGTTGATTCATGACATACAAATTGTGTTTTATGAACTCGTACTTCTAATTTGATTTTGTGATTATTTTGTGGCTATAAAATGAATTTAGAACCATACTTATAATTGTTTTATGACCTTTCTCCGTTATCCCGTTGGCTTATAGCAGGTAAAATTACCGACATTGTTTCTGAAGAACTAAAAGATGATATGGAAATGAGTGCCAGTAATTGCGAACATAGTGCAGTGTTCTCCTCGTTGCCAATGGTAATCAAATGGCTTAGGGATAGAGCGCAACAAAATCAGTCGGTTCGTTTTCAGGTAACATAAATTACACCAAAGAGTTGCAAATTTCTGATTTCACATCTCAATTTAATAATGAGTTTAATTTTCATGAAATGACAGTGTAAAAAGTTTTACACAGTCAACAAATGATAACAAATTATGTAGGTGACTTTATAAGTAATTATGACAAAAGTTAAACATTATTAACGATCTAACATTTATGATTGATTGATGGTATAAAACATTAGTATAATGTGCACTTGATACACATTGTTGCATGTTTTCTTACTATCTAGCTCACATTAAGAGAATATCGATAGGAATAAACAAACTATGTGAATGTAATACACTCTTTTCAACACTAACTTTTGCTGAAATTCATCTTGGTCAATTGTTAGGTTTGGTATGACCTATTTCGAAAATAGTGGGATGAATTTCAACAAATAATAGAAAAAATGTGGAAACAAATGTTAGAGAACATGTTAATAGCGCTACTCATAGTATTGCTCTAGAAAATATATATACATCTCGACTTATCAATCCTGTCTGAGTATAGAGATCTAATATGAAAAATTTGTTTGACCGATGAATCAGGTCCTTGTGACTGGATCGTTACATCTTGTTGGCGATGTTTTGAAATTAGTTAAGAAGTGATTTGATGGAAAAAATTTGAACTTTCTTTCAAGATGGAAAAAATTTGAACTTTCTTTCAAGACGGGCTTCCATTATAATTTTGAAACACACCAAGAAGTGCTGAGAAGTCCTAACACATGGGCTTCAACCCTGCAGCTCTAGACTCCATTGGTTCCTTAGGATGGTGGTTTTCTACAGAGAAATTTTTGATGAATTTTCAATTTTCAACTGTATGGTGGTAACTATTGATTTTCAGATTCAAGATGGTTTCATAATTTGTTCTATTGTTTTTTAATCTTTTCTTTTGACGAATTGAAAAAAGGTATCATTTTCACCATATTCAAGGCTTTGCAATTTGTCCTTGCTTATTTAGAAAGTAGCTTATAATAAAATTTCGATATCAATATGATTGATTCCTATAGAATTGCCCCTTAAATGACATGCAATTGTTCCTTTAAAATGTAAGATTGTTTGGTTTAATGGATGCAAATTAATTTTTATTAAAAGTAAGTTATATGTAACGAAATTTATATTTGAATATGTCAAGGTAATGAACAATAAATTTGTTTATTTATTTATTTATTTATTTATGAAAGTTCTAAATTTCTGTTTCAAGTTTAGATTTTATATTAGGAAATTTATCTTATGGGAACTTTTAAATATGTTAAAAAAATTAATCAACATCGATTTAATTTTAATTATTATTCGATGTATAACATTGAAGGGAAGTTCCTTTACAACATAATAGTCTCATAGAGTCTATTTATATAAACACTTCAAAAATCTTGATATTAGACAAACCTTAAGCGAAAATAAAGCATTATTTACCGTACGATTGTTATATTTTTTAATTTAAAAAATTAATTAATTTTAAAAGTTTTTATCTATTTATTATAATTTTTTATAAAATGAAAATAAAAAAATATAGAAAAACAACTTCTCCTTTTCTTCAACTCAACAAGATCTGAACAGCATTTTTCTTCAACTCAAGAAGGTTCCGATCGTTTTTCATGACGAAGAGTGTTGTGTGTGTTAGGTACGGATTTGGAGAGGAATTGTTGTGGTAGTGATATTATAACTGAAGAGGAACATAATAATAGTACTGAAAGACAATATTTTTACATATCTAAGACAACATTTTTACAATTCTCGTTTTTAAATTGTTAGACTTTATTGATTGGAAGCTAATTATTTTACTTTATTATATTATTTCATTTATTATATTATATTATATATGTTTTTCTTTTGGATTTAAGAATGATGACTACTAATAATAGAAATACAACGGAACAATCAATATATTTGGGGTTACGATAATATTATATTATTTTAGTTCGTTTGTAAATTGTATATTCATAGAGCAGGTTAAAAGTTATATTGGTCTCGTGTTGAAAATTGTCTACCTTTAAATGAAGTAAATAAATAACTCGCATTACTAAGAATTATGATTAATCGAATAGAACAAAATAGTTCACAGGGTCTTAGGACATATGAGCTCAACATAATAGAGTTAAAATTTTTCTTACAAAAATTACTTATAAAATATAAATTACATGATGGCTCAACGTTTACGAGATATAAAGGTATATAATTCAGAACTTTATTTCATTTTCTCTCTTGCTATCTACAAATTCACCCATCTTCATTTTGTCTTTCTTAACTATCCATCACACAAAACTCCAAACATTGTCACGCTTTTGGCACCAACCTCCAAATGTTCAAAGGTGGCTGAAACAGGTCGCAATGTTGCACAATGGGTTGCTAAGGTTGAAAAAGAAGAGATGAAAAGGTTTTGGGTCAGTTGATTGGACTATGATGAAAGGGAAGATGGAGAACAATTTTTAAAGTTATCTTATAGTAACTAATGAGTCATAATTAAAAAATTATTATGAAGTCCTTGTCATAATTCCAACTAAGCCGTATTTTGGCACTTAAGCATGTCATGTCTTCCATTTTAGAAAGTCAAAGTTTAGTAAGGATTAAAAGTAAAAAGATATTAAATGAAAGGACTATATTAAATAATTATATTTTTGTAGGGACTAAAACTAAATTTGTTTTCTCTATCTCGCAAGGTAAGAATAACTCTTGATTCAATATGTTAGATTTTGTTTGGACAAAAAGTACTATTGATCCAATATTTTATTTTTTGTTTGGATAAAATGTATAATGTAAGACACATATGAGTCATGTGTTATATTTCTATTTTCTTCCTTAAAAAAAATTTTCTATTTTCTTTATTAATCTTTTTATGTAGCTACACTACTATTTTGTTTCTAATATAATGTGATTTAATTTAACCAAGTGACATAACTCAAGTGATTAATAATAAATCATTCAGGAAAATTCGAGTTTCAATTTTGGTTGGAACAATTATTGACCAAACTTTACGTACTTCCAACTAAACTTTGAATTGGTAATTGTAAAAATTATTTCTAGGTTGCAGGTGGTTGTGAAAAACCTTTTAAGATTGAAAGGTGACCATAAAAATCTTTTATGTGTTGAAAGGTGAAAATTGTAATTGATCAAGGTTTTATTAAGAGAAAATGTGCAAAGGAAAACGTTCTAGTTTTGAAGCTCATAGTAAAAGTCTTACGATTGTGAGGATAAGACTAACCTGAGTTGAGTGAATTAGTACACTTTTGTGTGTGAATTTTTTATCCTTATCTTTAATTATTTGAATATACATATCACACTTCACTAAGTTATTTTTATTTACAAGTTTAATCTTGAGTTAAGAATATTTTGGTCAGTTAAGAACTTACTAATCAACTTTTGATTATCAAGTTTAATCTTGAGTAAACATCAATTAAAGTATAAGAACTAAATTTTAAAAGGATCACATTTCAAATCTCCTTTCTTGCGACTACTCATTCCACTTGAAATATCTCTCTGAAAATGACAGGTATTGAAGTACCACTATCAATTACCCAATTCATTCAACAAAAATAATTGTATCATACTCATCAATAACAAGCAAGTTATCAAATGTCACATTAGTATTGTCTTCATCAATATGTTCTTTATTTTTTCTGTAACTTTAGTCGTAATTCTCTTTTTTAAAAAGCCAACAATTTCTCTCTATATGAATATGTTTATCAAAAGTGTAACTCTCAACAACTTTGTACTTGTTTTTAGAATTGCTTCTACTTTGGTCTCTATAATCTGAATACCAGTTCTTATTTTTCCCCCTTGATTTAGTAACAAATACTTCTAACTGCGGCATAGAATCTTGAGACTTTCTTATCATCTCTTCATTGAAAATACTACTTTTGACAAGGTCCATTTACAAAACTCCCTTAGGAGTATAATAAGAAAATGGCATTTTGAAAAAAAATTCACGAGTCAAACAAGGAATATAGAAGTAATAACGCCTAAATTTCATCATCAAATTTAATAACCATAGCAGATATGTGATTCATAATTCCTAGGAAATTATTCAAACGATATCTCGATGAAGTCACTTCTTGAATGTTCAAGGTTAACAACTTCTTTATCAAGTACGTCTTGTTATTTCATGTCTTCTTCACATAAATATGCTCAAGTTTATCCCAAAATGATTAAGCATTTGTATACTTAATAATGTGATTCGACCCTTTATCGTCGACCCACTAACAAATTAATCCACACACTTGTTTGTAGTAAAATCAAATGATCAATAATCTTATCAATCGATTTTGTTGTGTTGAACATATGTTGGGGAAAATTCTTCCCATAAAGAAGATCCTTCATCTTACTTTTTCAAAGGACACAATTTGAACAAGTCAAAGTTATCATCATACGAGTTATTTGACTTCCTTAATTTACCACAAAATAATTATCACAAGAGACATGCTAGTTGTTAGGACTATAATGTCCAACAAAATATTTGGAGCCCACTTAATTAATTAATTTCTTGTGCAAGCTGAATTGAAAAATTACCAACAAAAAAACAATACCAAAAATAATAACAATAAAGGAGTAAAAAGTTATAACTAAAATATCTCAAATTTAATGTGGAAAATCCATAAAAAGCAATGGTAAAAATTATGGGTGGTTCAGACCAAAAAAGTAACTACACTATATAAAATATTCTATATGTCTCATAATAAGTGTCATTTAAGCACACAATAAATTGTATTTAAATGAATGTCATTCTCAATTTTCAATACAACTTTAATAATTTTTTTTCTATATTACCCTTCAATAATTACTACGTGCACAATTTGCAGAATATTACTGTACTTTATATTGATAATAGTGAAAAACTCAGCAATAGTTAAAATGATTAATTTAGTAAAAATTTTAAACTGACATTTATTGTGAAACGAAGGAAGTAATAAGTATAATAAAAAATCTTTCGTGAATAAAAAGTCTTTTGTGAATAAAAAGTCTTTCATTTAGAATAATTTTTTTTTAAGTCAATAAATTATTTTGGGATGAAGAAAAATAAAGAATAATTGAAGAAGTGAGGTAAGTATCTCCATTGTATATGATCTACTCTTTGCGAGGAATTGGGTGCATGTTATGTGAAATTGGATACGGGTAATATTAGAACCCGTAAACGACGACAAAAAAAAAACATTTCATTAATATGGATCCAACAAGCAAGTGGTAGCATCAAATGATTCAGATTTTCTACTCTAATTGTGCTACATTAGATTGAATTATCGAATGTATAATAATAAAATCATCAGTAAAAATTAAAAATTGCTTGTAACTATGTATATAAAAGTACTGCAGTTAATCCGAGTCTCCACACCAAAAGTTCATGTCAAGGAAACATGTGCAGACTGGTTTTCATTAATGTGGATAAATATGCTATCTTTATCATTGAAACTAACTCAACTCATCTAAGTGTGAGTTAATATAAATTTATCTATTTAAATTCAATGATATTTAAAGTGAGTAGCGATTTAACATTTTAAACCTCTAAATTAAATTTAGACATTTTATTTATTTATTATAAATATATAGTTAAAATCTAGTTATTAAATTATATTTGAAAATTTGTTATTAATTTAATTGATTTAAATATTTTATTGTGTTTATTAATATATTTTAATTATGAATGACATATTGTGATATAGTTTTATTATTTTGATATGTTCAAATATTTAAATTTAATTAAATATTTTTTTAAAAGAGAAACAACATTTATTTTTATAACATGGAAACTCAACCCAAATCAACCGCTCATAATCGAATTATTTTGATTTCAAATTAACTTAAAAACCACAAGTTGAGAGTTCAATCAAACTAAAATAAAATTTATCGGTTTAGACGTAGAATTTAACCAAAAACTACTCCACCAAAATTCATATATAATTACTAGTACTCTACAATGTATCTTGTGATTAAAGAGTAGAATTTATTCAATAATAATATAAAACTAGATATATACTTGCGTGTTACGTGAGTTAATATGTGAAATCAATCTTTCTTTTAAAGTTAAAAGTGTTTATTTTGAGTAAAAATTATTTTATTAATTAATATGTTATAAAATATCAACATGTTAGAGGTTGAGTTCAGCGATATAAAATTATTTTGATAATGTAGAACTAAGATTTAGTGAAAAAATTAATTATTTATCAATGTATATTACTAAGAGATCATAAAGTTCAAAATTGTGAAAATTGTCTACAAATATTCAAATAACAATTGATGCTCGAAATCTCACATACACATATAAAATCTCCCCACTCATAATCATAATTAAGGTGTCTATGATTGTATAAATTGTCAAAATCTCACATACAACATATATAAAATCTCCCCATTCATTTCCTATCTAAATAAAATTAATAAGAAATACTCACTTGTCTCCTTCAAACGTCGCAGTCATCATTGCAGACCATCTTTGACAATCTTTGGCCGTTATTGGAGATGATGGAGAATCAAGAATATGTTGATGCTTTAGCAATTTGCTATTCTTGGTCTTCACATTTTTGGGTGAGTTCTCCATTTTTTTCTTCTACAGATTGTGTAGAAACTCAATGTTCAATTTCAAAAACCGAACATTTATTTTTCCTAATATGAGATTTAGCTCTTATTTAGCTTCTAATATGCTTTAGCATTGTGTTATTCATGGCTAAAGTGGTCATGCAAAATGTTGCTATTCAATTCGGACAAACCATGATTGTAAAATTATAATTCAGACAGGATAGAGACATGATTATGAAGGCTGTAGAAGATGTTAAAAGTGAGGTTATGCTCTATTACAAATTTGAAAACGAGAAAACCAATTAATTGCTTCAACTATCAACCAAGTCCAAATTGTAGAACTTATAAGTGAGCATATTGCATACCTGAGGGCTGCGTCCAGTTGTGTCCCACAAACGCGCCGTCCCATCATCACCAGCTGTCACAAAAAGGTGACGACTAACCCGAGAATAATCAAGAACTCTCAAAATCTGGTCTTACAGTTTCAAATAAGGCGACTTTTGATTAATTAAGACTTGTTCAGTCATTTTGGATGTTACTTATGAACTTATGATTGTGACATGTTTTCTATGCACTATATATGAACTTAGTATTATTTTCATTTTGGTAGGATCTTCCAATTCTAGTTGCAATCTTGCGTTTTACAGTTTTGAAACCCCATCCCGATCCTAGTTAATCATTTTGGTAGGATCTTATGATCCTTGTTACAATCTTATGTTTTACATTCTTTCTAACCCCCCTCCCGATCCTAGGCATAATCTCAATGTTGACAACATTGCATACCGCGAAGAAAAAATAGTAGTATTACACAATATTAGCCATCCCCTCATGCATATCAAAGTTAAACTCTATTTATTGAACCATAGAAGGATATATTTTTGTTAAAGTTGGGAAATTAAACAATAACAAGATTACAACTAAAAGGATATTCTCTTAAGAAAGCTATTACCATTCTATGAGTAGAAATAGCCGAACTAATTAACACAGGAGGAGAGTTCCAAGGAGATTCACCAATGTCAACTTTTTATCTCCGATTCAGTAAAGAAAAACTACCAAATTTACACCAAGAATCTCACAAGCAAATATATGCCCACATTATTGTTGTGTTTTATAATATGACCATACAAAAGAACAAATAACTAAATCACATTATTTGATATTAAAAATTGACAGTGTCAGATGACATTTAGAACAAAAGTCAATGCCAAGCCATATCTGAGACAAAAGCCAAGACCAAATTGCGACTTGGACAAAAGGCAGGGTTAAATTGCATTCAAGACAAATACAAGGGCCCAAGACTATAATTAGGGTAAAAATAGGGGATCTAGACCCGCAACTTGTACAAAGTTGAGGATAGACTATAACCAAAACAAAACCACTGCTAAACCACATATGAGACACTAATAGATAACATAAAGAGGAGCCGTTGATGAGCATGCAAAGACTGTTAGCAAGGAAAAACAAGAAGAAAACTACATTCTCTGCCAGCAACTACAATCTTCACACCAAGAAAAAACAATAACAAGAACCCACCTCTCACAAGTCATGTTACTAGCCTACTACCCATCTTCCCAACATTAAAACAACCTTCATGAATACAAAACCACATTTATTACTCCAACATCAACCCCCTTCCAAGCGCAACCAATTATCAACCTCTTCATCACCTCTCCAACATCATCATTCTATAGAACACCTATGGTGAAAGCTTCACGAAACTAGCAACTAGCAACTAGCAACTAGCAACTAGCACTAGCTTTACAACATGCCAAACTCATTACCACCAACAGTACACACCCATCAATCACTACATCTGCAACCACAAACACCAACCACATTCTTTCTCATCAAGTTGTACCAAACTCATCACCCTCTGACCTCTACACACACAGTTGCACTCTCAAGCTATAACCAATTGCAATATCTTATCTCCAACCCCTATACCCAACTAGTGCCAGCATCAAGATCTACAACCTATAGAGCATACAGTAATATTGAACCACCATAAGTCCATTGTTATCATGGAATCACCAAACATTGCTTTGCATAATCACATTTCTCATGTATGTTTGAATGGACCCAGAGCTCCTTGCTTTGCAGAATCTCCATGAAATGGTATAACTGGTGACACATATGGATGTTCATCTCAATAAAGATGATGGACATAAGATCCAAACTAGAAGGACCAAAAGTGATATCATAAGATCAAACTAGAGAGGGTAATCCTTTTAGTAAAGATGAGAAACAATCTTTCTTTCTAACATAACCAATATATGGCAGTTTGGGGGTGAGTGTATGTTTGATTATTACCTTTATAAGACCATAAAAATCAAATGCAACAAAAACCATACCTAGGTTAATTAAGGAGTAATGATGTGCCAACCATCACATCCTGTTTGACATCAGGAACTTCGCTTTTTTCTCTGCAGGCTTAAGAATCTGGAACGAGCACATCAGGTCCAAACGTGTAGGAAACTCCTCTATCATTCATACCCCAACCCTTCACATCTCTACCAGGATCAGACCAAAGCAAATCACAGAGCAAACCAGTGTCGGGAATAGCAGTTGGACGAGGCAAAATCCTGATTTGGTCCAAATTGGCGAGTTCGGGAGAAAGACCACCATGCATGCACAATATTTTATCATCAATAAGTGCTGCCACAGGAAGACAGTTAAACATATTCTTAAACACAAATACATATGGGTAGACAATTTCTCTCTTCATTTAATTTCCCCTCATTGTTTTTTTTCTCTCTCTTTTTTCACTTTTCTTTTGTCTTCCTCTACAAAAATAAACCTCACACGTTAATCTTCTATTTCTTCCATAAACATGGCCTTCATCTTCAATAGTACCACAATTCATGAAGTTTCAATTGATAGTGCAAATGTCACAAAAACTACAAAAAATAATTCAATCTGGTCATTAACCATGGTATGCACTTATTCACCAACAATTAGCACACTATTTAACACATAATATGAAATATGTTAGACCTACCAAAAATTTAGACATTGATGAAACTTAACAATTCAAATTTGATTAACATCATTGATTAACAGTGATGAAGCTTAATATTTAGGCAAAAATAATTAACATGATAGATTAATAATTCACAACTCTAATTTTTAGACAAAAATAATTCATTAACCCCCTATTGTACTTCATTAGCATGATTTGCTTAGCTTAGCTGATTGAATGCATGGATAATAAAATTTGAATTAATAATTGTAAATATTGTAGGATTATGCCAAGTGATGAGTCATTCAAATTTATTTCAAAAGAAGCAAAACATCATCATGGAAGAACATACATTCAATTTAGAAGCCTTCTCTTCAAGTACATGCATAGCTTCTTCAGGTTGTGTCACTGTAAAAGCAGGTATCCGATCCTAGAAAGAAATGAGCAAATCAATACATGGAATCTATCCGGAAGAAAGTGCACATTGTCCATAGTCAACACAAAAGAAATTTTCTTCTTGAAATTTCCTATTATTATATATATAATTAAAAATTATTATAATTAAATTAAATTATTAATTTAATGATTTAAAAAATAAAAATAGTAATAATAAATTAAAAAAATACATTAATAAATTATAAATAAATGTTATATTTTTATTATTGTTATTATGATAATAAATAATTATTATATTTATAATTAAAAATTATTATATTCAAAATTATATTATAAATTATATATATTATATTATAATTTTCAAAATAAATAAATAAAATAAAAATTGAATAATAATAACAATTAAATGAAAAGAAATTTATATTGCTAACATGAAAATTAAAATACATAAAATACATTAAATTAATAATAAAAATACATCAATTTTGAGTAGATGTGCCAGTAGCGTTTGGACAATGTTTTCTAGTATGACCAGAGACCCGACATAATCCGCATTTTCTTGGTACTCTTTTTGTACTATCCATTTCTATTCTAATGCGTTTGCTCTTTGGGCGACCTTTCTTGACTCTCCGCATTAGTGGATTGTGACACACCTTAACACCTTCATATTGTGGCCAATATCCTTTGTTTGGTATGGATTGGAACACTTCATCATAGACTTTTAGTACCGTTTCTACCTTATACACATCAGGTATAAGACTCCAATAATTATATTTAATGCTAGAACATGCTGCTATGACATGTGAACAAGGCATATGTTTAGCTTGATATATTCCACAATCGCACCACTTGTTAGAAAGGTTTACACTGAAATGACCAATTGGTCGCCCTTCTATTGGAACCAGTGTCTCGTGCACCATGAAAGTATGGTTGCTCCGGTCAAAACTATCCAACCTATGACTATTGGATTTACTTATTTCCAATTTCATAAAATTTATGCAAGCTTCTATGTATACCTGACCAGAAGCTAAAATTGATGTGTGTCGTTTTCCCATGGTTGGAAACAGTGTCCCTGTTTTAAAATAAGTTGATTGGACCAAAACAGTTATGGGAAGGTTTCGTGGGCCTTTTAATACTGCATTCATTGACTCTACAAGGTTGGTTGTCATCTGACCCCAACGACTACCTCCATCGAATGCTTGAATCCAATCATGTCGAGGTATATTGTCTAACCTTTTCAAAGCCTCCGGATTTAGTATGCCGATTTCTCTGTGGTAGTATCGATATGTAGGCTCATTGATCGAGTAACCTGTATTGAAACAGTAGACAATTATCTAAATTAAGAATGAAATTACTAAAAATTATAGTAATTATAAAAATTAAGAATGAAAACTATTACCCATAGAAATAACTTTATTCTTCAAAGCATTGTCTTTAAATTCCCTTGCAAAACTTTGTGAAATATATCGGACGCAAAACATATGCTTTGACGGAGGATCTTGCCACCCATTTGCAGAATTATTATAAGCACTCTTAATAGATTCATGTCTATCTGAAATCAAACAAATGTTGGCTTGTGGAGTGACAAATTTTCTCAAATTTCTCAAAAAGAAACTCCAACCTTCTTTTGTCTCACCTTCCACAATAGCATAAGCATTAGGAATTACGTTGTCGTTCCCATCTTGTGCAACTGCTACCAATAGAGTTCTTTTGTACTTGTCGTACAACCAAGTCCCATTAACTTGTACTATTGGTTTGCAGAATTTAAATGCAGATATACACGGATCAAAAGCCCAAAATAGTCTATGAAAAATCCTTATCCCACCTATCAAACTATTCTCATGATAAGCTGGGATGGTTTCCATTTCTATTTTAGTTCCTGGAGCAAACGTTTTCATAACCAACAACCATTGTGGGAGTTGATTGTACGACTCTTCCCAGTTACCATAAATTTGTTCGATTGCTTTATTTTTTCCAATCCAGGCCTTTTTATAACTAACTGTGTAGTTATGTAAAGCCCGAATGTGAGCAACAAAGACCTTCACTTTGATTGAAGGATCCACTTTCATAACTTGTATTATGCTTTGACATATCATGTTAGAATCGAGCTTCGTATGATCTTGTGACAATGTAGAATTTGTGCATGTATGAGGCACATTTAATTTACCAATAACCCACAATTCACTTTTTTTGCGTTTTGAAGCTCTACATCTAAACAAACAATTTGAATTTGAACAATAAATGACATACCTTTCTAAATTTGATTTGTATACCAAAAAATTCAATGAATGTTTTAAATGGTAACACTTGATTGCATGTACGCATTCATCTTTGTTATTAAACTTCATTCCAACTGCAAGAGTTCCATCTATTGTTGGGTCTTCGTTGATGAACAAGTGATCAAATTCACTTGATTTTTGTTGAGTATCTAAATTGATGCTCTTCAAGTGACACGGTGGATCGAACTCAGATAGAATATGTGGATCTTCTGCTTCCAAATCTTCCATTTCAATGTCATCACCAGAATTATCAGATGATTCATCGAAGTATGTTTCATCATCTTCACTATAATCACTTAAATCTTCGTCGTTGATAGTATGCAAGACACTAAGAGGAAGATCATATTGTGGACTTGTTGGAGGAGATTGATGATGTAGTTGAAAACTTTCTGGATGAATTTGTTCTAATTGGGTAGAGTATGGTTCACAGTGTTGTGATGGTTCACAATGTTGTGATGGAGAATAGTGTTGTGATGGAGAATATAAGTCGGGTTGATAAGGTATGTTTGATGTGGATGGTTGATCAATGTTTGTTGATGGAGGACCAGACTCAAAGGTAACATATAACTCGATGGTGCCGAGTTGTGACCACTGTGCATAAACATCAAACATTAACTCAACATCTTCGTCGTCGCAAATCTTCATGAGTTCAAACCTTGTTGTATTTTCACCAAAGAACACAAGGTGTCGATAAACTATATCACTTATCGTGACATTGTCACCAAGCTGTAATTTTTTTCTAATCACATTCTTTAGACGAGCAAGGTTGCTTCCTGAATGTACTTTGAACGCCTTTTTATAGTCACTTATGAATTTTTTACCTTTAACTCCATCGACAATTGAACCATTATGATAAACAATACAAATTACTTGTTGAACAGCCATGACTAAATGATTGATTGAGTATGAAATGGTTGAAGGTATGGTGAGATAGAAGGTGTGGTGAGATAGAAGTTATGGTGAGATAGAAGGTGTGGTGAGATAGAAGTTATGGTGAGATAGAAGGTGTGATGAGATATAAGGTATGATGAGATAGTAGGTATGGTGAGATAGAAGGTGTGATGAGATAGTGTATGTTTGCTTTCTATTTATAGAACATTTTTAAGATTAAATATTAGATACATTAATTCAGAAGAAGATATGGTCACTTGGACTGCATGTACTTATCTACTCTGTTTTCATATTGTTGAAAAACATACAGATATAGTCGCACTCCAATTCGGTTTCCATCAACAAATACCACAACCACCAGAGAATATGAAATCGTATCATGAGGTTGACATGAGGCATGGGATTGATGATAATTGCAACTGGGTATGGAGAGAAGAAATTAACCATTGGAACGAGCGCCATAATTACGTGTTGCGAGGTAACATCGTACAAGGTGTTTTATGTCATAGCATAGAATATATGATTTGGTTTAGACAACACACCAAATTGTTTATATTTGTAGAACAATATCTATGTGACCCCCGATTACAACCGCCAACATATCCTCGTGTGCAATCGACCTCCCAATCAACCCCACAACAACAACACACAGCAGGACCGTCTTCATCAACACCTCGCATACATGTCGCTACTGAAGTTCCATTTTGTGATCCACCACCATCTCAGTATTACGTTCCGTCAGTGCCAGAAATACCAACACCCGGTTATCCGATCGAACATGGGCTTATCTATAATTTGTTTGGAACTCAGTGCACAACTCCTGAATCGGCTTATGCTGTATTTGATTCGATGTATAATCAACAATCTCAAAATTTAATGGAAGCAGGTGTCAGTGATTTTAATTCATCTACAACTTACATTGAAGAAAATGATCAAAATGAGGATCAACCGGAAAAACCACAACTTGCTCAGAGAGCTAGACGAGTTCAAAGACACCCTACATGTGGGACTGGGGGTCATTTAGGTGGACATCATTGATATAAATTTGAAATCTTTTGTTTTTCCAAATTTCATGTATTTTAATTTTCATGTTAGCAATATAAATTTATTTTCATTTAATTGTTATTATTATTCAATTTTTATTTTATTTATTTATTTTGAAAATTATAATATAATATATGTAATTTATAATATAATTTTAAATATAATAATTTTTAATTATAAGTATAATAATTATTTATTATCATAATAACAATAATAAAAATATAACATTTATTTATAATTTATTAATGTATTTTTTAATTTATTATTACTATTTTTATTTTTTAAATCATTAAATTAATAATTTAATTTAATTACAATAATTTTTAATTATATGTATAATAATAATTTATTATAATAATGATAACAATTAAATTATAAACTTTATTTACAAATTTATTAATATATTTAATTTTTTTAAATAATAAAATTAATAATAATAATAAACAATTTTTCAAAAAAAAAAATCAGAAAACGTGTCATGCCTGTAGGAGGTCGCTTCCCCAGGGAGAGACTTCCTCTTCAGGAGGTCGCTTCTCCAGAGAGAGACTTCTTGTTGAGTTTAAAAAGTGTGGCATTTTGAGAAATTTTTTTCAAACAGTGGCATTTTAGAAAATTTAAAAAAAAAAGAATATATTGATACAAAACTCGTTGTTTTCATATGACAATGCATATTAATTCATACCATTCATTGTATTTATTTGATGGTATTTGATTTTGAAAATGTGATATTTCTTTTATTTATTATTTAATATTTAATTTGTAGGCTATAAAACTAAAAGTCATTTTTTTATATAATAAATATTTTATCTTATTACTTCTAGTAAAAAAATGTATGAGATTGAAGAGTTAAAGCCACGTGCAAAAGTATAAAGTCGTTTTTTTTAATTATATATAGATTTAGAAATAAAGTTGACATATATAATCAAATTCTTAGTTATCAAAGATAATAGGTTTTTTATTTTTCTTTAAGAAATTAGTAATTAATATATATATA
>JBBPBT010000498.1:2660481-2684538 GCA_037974875.1 Cicer bijugum
CAAGAAAAATAATTTATTTATTCACTTTTCTATCTAATCTATCTCTATTCAGAAGTAAATGCATCCAATTGTTTTTTTTTTTGGGCACAGATTCAATAGTGTTTTTTTACTGTATAAATACATTTATTTTAAAATAATAACAAATATTTAATATTTGAAAAGTAATATGGTGAATGAATTTGTTATTCATCCATTAAAAAATTATAAAGGAGTTGATGAATACTTTTGATAATTTTTTAATAGAATGCAAATAATTTTAAAACATTGTCTTAATTAATTTTTATTGTATAATCCAAAACAAATTTTATCACATCCATGCTTTCCCTCTACTTTCAAGTTCTAAGAAACGAATTGTAAAAGTAAAAGTCATTCACTAAAATTTGGAGTAAATTAAACATCCAAATGATGAAGGTTTGAGCAGAGTTACAAAATAGATGGGGCACCGATCATATTTACACAAATCCTAGGAAAGGTGAGTGCAATTTAGTGTACAAGTGGTTGTTTCACCTTTATATTATAATTTTTTCACTCTAGGTTTTATTGGTTTATGCTGTTTGAATGGTTGAATTAGATTTGTTTTGAATGGTTGTATTTGATTTATTTTTTGTTGCTTTATATGGTTGAGTATATTTTTGTTAGTTCATTTAATTTTCAATCTAATATTTTATTTTGGCCCAGTTAAATTTCACAAAAAGTAAAGATATCATATGGACCTAATATGCACAACTCAATCATGAGAAAGAAATATTAAACATATCAATATGGTCTTCACTATAACAAATTTCTTCATCTTTTTTACAAGTTTTTGTGCATTTTAGTGTACAATATATCTTTTGACAAAAAAGTACAATTTATTTAATAATAATATAAAACTAGATGTCTATATGCGTGTTGCGTCAGTTAATATGTGAAATTAATCTCTTTTTTTAGTTAAAAGTGTTAACTTTGAGTAAAAGTTATTTTATTAATTAATATGTTGTAAAATATCATCATGTTAGAGGTTGAGTTCGGTGATACAAAATTATTTTGATATCGTAGAACTAAGATTTAGTAAAAGAATTAAGGCTTAATTGCAATTTTGGTCTCCTATTTTAGTTAAATCGCAAAAGTAGTCCCCTCATTTTATTTTTCCCCAGTTTTGGTCCCCAAACAAAATTTTAGTCCAAAATTTGATGAAATATTATTTTTTAAAGTCATGCTATACACCATTTATGATCATATATTTCAGGTACAATTGTTGTTGCAAATGAGATCTTGAGACATTGTGTGACTTAAATAAATGCAAAAAAAATGAAATTTCATGAAGTTTTGGACTAAAATTCTGCTTGGGGGACCAAAACTGGAGAGAAACAAAATGAGGGGACTACTTTCGCGATTCAGCTAAAATAGGGGGACTAAAACTGCAATTAAGCAAAAAAAAATTAATTATTTATCAATGTATATTACTAAGAGATCATAAAGTTTAAAATTGTGAAAATTATCTACAAATATCCAAATGATAATTGATGCTCGAAAACATTAAAAGTTTAACAAAATCGTGTTACGACAATGAAATATATTTCATAATCATAATTAAGGTGTCTATGATTGTATAAATTATAAAAATCTTACTTGCATTGTTATATATTTAATAATATTACATAAGTTTTAAATTTTAATTCATTATACTAAAATATACACAATAAATAAAAATAAAAATTAACACCAATAAAAATAAATTAATAAAATTATTTTGGTGTCGTGAGATTGCTTAAATTTCATTCGATGTCTCTTAATTATTGTGTCAGTGTATATTGTCTTATCAATAATTTATTTATTGGTTGATGATATTAAAAAATCTTTATTCCTCGTATAACTTAAATTAATAATATTATATTACTACTACTTTTGATTGTACCGTAGAATTATTTGAATATTAATTATATTATGTTGCTGCTACTATTTCGTTTCTTACAAAGTGTTTTAATTTTACCAAGCAAAATATTATATTCTAACTACTATTGCTGTTGACAAATCCTTTTTAGGTATAGGTGTCATATATCTCCAGATATGATGAATCATGGTTATAGTATCTCACATACACATATATAAAATCTCCCTATTCATTTCCTATCTAAATAAAAGAGAAATACTCGCTTGTCTCCTTAAAACCCAGTCGTCATTGAAGGCCATTAGTGGTGGGAAATGTTCATACTTCATAAATATGAAGAAAATGTTGTAAAAAAAAGGAGAATTTCTTGTTAGTTATTGTTGAGAAAAACTAGAGATAATTAGCAATAACTATTTCTATAATGCGGAATATTTTTCCCCTCCTGTGTAGATAAATGGCCAAACAGAAAAATACAATTCCAAGAGCAATAATAATTGGCAGAAAATTAAATATGAGACAAACACAATTTTAACGTGGAAAACTTCCCTCAAATTGAGAGAATAAAAAACCACGGGACTTAGTCCATCCACTATAATAATTAATGGGTACACCAAGAGTCTTCCTAATAATAATAGGGAATATCAATCAACAATAACAACTCTATAACAACCTTATAACAACCTTCCACTAAAGTGGATATGCCAGATAAAACTACTCAAATTATATATTAAAGTAACAAACTCAGTGGTAGGAATAACATACTAATTTTGTAGATCAAACAGAGCAAGTTTGCTACACACCTGTTACCACCACCGAAACCAAACCCTTATTTTTCTTCTCTGGCAATCGTTCTTCTTCCGTTGTTTTTCACTGGTCTATGTTTTTGGTTCTTAGGGATTAAACCCCTTTTATTACCTTCAAGTGGACCAAGCCCACTAAAACCTTTTTTTTTTCCTTTTTCTTTTTATTTCAATAATAATAATACTATTAATAAAATTGGTGGGTTCCACTTGGGGAGTGAGCCCACCCAACAAATCTCTCCCTCACGACTAAGTGGGAAGGTACTGCTCAACCATGCCAACTTTCTTTCTACAACATATAATCTTCGACACAGGCAAGGTCTTCGTCATCATATCTGAATCATTCTCATCAGTATGAATCTTCTCAATTAAAAATAACTTAATTTCCAGTGCATCTCGTATCCAATGATATCGCACTTCAATATGCTTTGACTTTGCATGAAAAGTCGGATTCTTGCTGAGATGAATTGCACTATGACTGTCACAGAATAACACAAACTTGTCTTGCTTGAGGCCTAACTCATGTAGGAATTTCTTCATCCACAAGAGTTCTTTGGAAGCTTCAGTTGCTGCAATGTACTCAACTTCAGTAGTAGATAATTGCCAAGACACAGCTCCCCCTGCAAACGTCATCATATAACCAGAAGTAGATTTTCTAGAATCAAGATCACCTTCCATATTTGCATCTGTGTAGCCATCCAACACAGGTTCACCACCTCCATAACATAAACACACTTTGGAAGTGCCTCTGAGGTATTTGAGAATCCACTTCACTGCTTGCCAATGATCTTTACCAGGATTAGAGAGAAACTGACTAACAATTCCAACTACATGAGCAATATTTGGCCTTATGCATACCATATCATACATCAAACTACCAATCACGGATGCATAAGGAACCTTCTTCATCTCTTCTTTGTCTTTCTCACTTGTAGGACACTTATCAGAATTCAATTTAAAATGAGTAGCAAGTGGAGTACTAACATGTTTGCAATTGCTCATGTTAAACCTCTCTAACACCTTCTCAATATAATTATGTTGAGACAATCATAATTTATTATTCTTCCTATCATGAGTAATTCTCATGTCCAGAATTTGCTTTGCAGGACCCAAGTCTTTCATTGCAAAAGACTTGTTCAAATCTTTCTTTAAAGATTGAATCTTCTTAGTGTCATGACCAACAATCAACATGTCATCCACATATAATAAGAGAATAATATAATCACCATCAGAGAATTTCTTGATAAACACACAATGGTCAAAAGTAGTTTTACCATACCCATGTTTCTCCATGAAAGAATCAAATTTCTTGTACCATTGTCGAGGTGCTTGTTTGAGCCCATACAAGCTTTTCTTCAATTTACACACAAGTTGCTCTTTACCTTTGACTTCGAAACCCTCTGGTTGCTCCATATAGATCTCTTCCTCCAAATCACCATGAAGGAATGCAGTTTTCACATCAAGTTGTTCAACTTCTAGGTTCAAACTAGTTGTTAACCCAAGCACAGCTCGGATAGAGGACATCTTCACCACTGGTGAAAAAATTTCATCAAAGTCAATACATTTTCTCTGATTAAAACCTTTCACAACCAATCTTGCTTTGTATCTTGGTTGAGAATTATTTTCTTCTGTCTTTATCTTGTATACCCATTAGTTCTTGAGTGCTTTTCTACCATTAGGCAATTTTACCAATTCAAATGTATGATTCTCATGCAAGGAATTAATCTCTTCTTGCATGGCCTTTAACCACTTTTCTTTATCAACATTTGTAATAGTTTCCTTTATCAAATTCCTTTATTTATATAATGTATATGAGTCCACCCTTTTTTTTCTTTTTTTTTTAGAAATCAAACAAATTTATTGACTAAAAAATTTAACATTATTAAGAGATAAAAAGTTGATTTAATAGCTATGATGTATGAGTTAAAGAGTGCACATATAAGGAGATCAATAATTGGATTTCTATCTTTAACTCAATTCTAACAATTACTAACAATATTAATATAAAATTTACAAGGTTGATTGAGTATAATAAATATAAACATGAATAAAAAATTATTAATAACCATTAACATAGGGTTTAATTACTCATGACAGAGATATAAAAGATAGGGATTAAAGAAGAATTACAAGAATGATTCATGAATGATTCTTGATAAAACTGCTTCAATGATGTTACGAACAACTGTCTTTGAGTTTCTATGCTAGGGCACAAGTCTCCCAACTTACCAAGAGTCAAAAAGATTCCTAAACAGTAAAAATTTGCATTTTTATGAATGCGGATCCGCGTCGCACGCTCCAGACGCGCTTGGACAGTGCTGAAAGGCTGGAAATGCACCTCAGGCGCGGATGGCGCACTCCAGGCGCACATCATCTGCTATTTGACATATTTTGCATTTTCTCCTCTTTCGAGTCTGAATTTGGTTCTAGTGTCTTCATGAAAGTTGTAGCTATGGAGCATAGCTTTCATTAGCACTTCACTTTAACTCCAAATGGACATCTAAAACTCCAAATATTGCTAAAATACTCCACATAGGTCATGTTGATTTCTCACCAAAATTCAGCACTGCACTTAAAACAAAACGCAATGTAAAATTATGAAAAATTCCTACTTAATCAATGAAATAAAAACACAACATTTTATTAATTCAAAGAACAAAAATCAACAAAATATATCAAATAAATCCTTAATTTAACTAATGATTAAAGATAAATAAGACTAAATAGTGGAAAAACATGCATATGATGAAGAGTCATCAACATAATTCTGAGATGATTACCTTTTCAGTATCTGATTTTGCCATGAGACAAAGATTGGCTTCTTCTTCCTTCTCTTGCTTAGAGGATGACTCGTCACTGTCATCCCAAGTAATCATCATAGATTTATTTTTGTAGGGAAATCTTCTGGAGTTTCTTTTGTTTAGAGGATACTCAGTTTTGTAGTGTCCCATCTTATTGCATCCAAAACAAATTATCTGACTTTTGTCAGTTTTTTCTTTTTGAGGAGATCTTCTATCATGTCCTCTTTGATTTATCATCCTCTAAATTCTTCTGGAAATCAGAGTGAGTTCATCCTCATCCTCAGATAGAGGATACTCTGACTTTTCCTCTTTTTTTTTGTGACATCTTCAGTCTTCTTGGAGGATGAACTTTCAATTTGTTTGGATTTTAGAGCTATCATTTTTCCCTTTTTGCTTGGTTTGTCTGCCAGCAACAATGGTTCATGAGCTCTTAGAGTTCCAACCAGATCTTCTAATTTCATGTTAGCCAAGTCTCTTGCTTCTATGATGGCAATTACAATTGGTCTCCATTCTTTTGGTAAACTCCTTAGGATTTTTCTTATCCTCTCTTGAACAGAGTATACCTTTCCAAGAAATCTCAAGTTGTTTAGTATGATTGTTAACCTTGAGAACATTTGATCAATGGTTTCCTCCTCCTTTATTTCGAATAATTTGAAACCTCTACTCCCATGTCAATCCTCGCTTCTTTTACGTGACTTGATCCTTTATGATGGATCCTTAAAGTGTCCCAGAGTTCCTTAGCATTTTTGCATTCTTCAACTCTATCATATTCTTCCCTGTTCAAAGCATACGTTAGAAATAAATGACTTTTAGACTTTAGGAGTACCTTACCATTTTCATCCATCGTCCACAATGCTTGAGATTTCTCATCAAAGATTGCGTATGTGTTTTTGGTTCTGATGATGTGATCCCCGTCTTCAACCACATACCACATGTTGTTATCTTGTTATACGAGAAATAGTCCTATCTTACCTTTCTAGTGGTAATAATCTGTGCCATCAAAATAGGGAGGTCGATTGGATGATCCTCCTTCAGGAATATACTTAGCTTTTCACATTTTTCATTTTGGATCTTTTTCTCTTACGTTGTTAGATGTAGTTTTCTAGAGAAACTTGCTCTAATGCCAATTGATGTAGCTAAATATCACTAGAAGGGGGTTGAATTAGAGATATCCTCTCTGAGAGGATGCAAATATGAGGATGGTTATTTAAACCTTTATATTATAATTGAGTAAAAGAAAGAGAAAATGTAAAGAATGACATACACAACTTTTATACTAGTTCACCCAATGAAAGCTACGTCCAGTCCTCACACACTTGTGAGATTTCACTAATGATCAAATTGATTAACCTCTCAAAGAGGTTAATTACACTTTGTGTATTCTTTAGCCTCACCAAGCTTACAACCTTATTTCCTACAAGTTCCAACTATTTCCAAGTGTAACTCACATGGATAATACAAAGTGATATGAATATGATTGTTTCTCTTTTCTTAAATACTTTCTAAAAAGATATTTCAAAAATCTAGTGTAGGATTATAGAAAGTATGAAGAGAGGATGGATATTTCTCTTGATAGCTTTATGATACTTGATCTTTTTATACCATGTTGTGTATTTGATAATGGAGAGCTCATTTCCTTTTATAGAGATCTTGTAGTGCTCTTTCCATGTGACAAACATCTTATCATCGTTGGGGACTTGATCAAAAAGTCCAAGGTCTTTGATCATAATTACAGAACTGCCATCCAACTGTCCTTGGACAGATGCAGTCCATCCTCGTGCAAGAGGTTCAAACCTCCTAGGTGCTTGGTCATGAGTTGTCTCTTTCTCTTTTCATTCTTCAAGAAATGTAAGGCTATATCTTTGACTTTGTGGGCTACAACCTTTCTGTAAGTTGAAGTGTTAGGTCTTTTTCACCTTTTGAGAATGATGTTGACTATAGATCCATCCTCTTACATCGTTATGCCATCCTCGTACCTCGTACATCCCATCCTCGTACCTCGTACATCCCATCCTCGTACTAGTTAAATCTGGCCTCTGACCTATTTAATTAAAATGCTTTATTTATTCATTCTTTAATATTTTTTTGTCTTCTCTTAATGAATAAAAACATTTGTTTCGGTGAGGAAGAGTATTCTGCAGTTTTGAAGTATCATCCTCTTGCAAGGCAATCATCACGATTTCCAATCCTCTAGATTTGAATCATATTTTTCTCCTTTTTGTCTGAATGATTAATAATCTGCTTTCTTAAATGAATTCACTGAAAAGCATAGATTAGTCATTAACCACAATCATAATCCTTTAAGTAATTTTGTTATCATTAAAATCATTTGAAAGAGATTTTGTCTCAACATATACTTGATTTAACTAAAATTTCTTAATTTAAACTCAAAAACTTACTAGTGCTTATAAGATTTTCATACAAAAAGTCATTTCTCATAAAAAAAAGTAAAAGTATAATATGATTCACAACTCTTATTCTTGGATCACCTATCAGAATGGGGTTTCTCCTAACTTGAACTTCAAGACTCATGAACCTGTAATAATTGAGATTATGCAAACCCATGACCAAGTTAGTCAAACACAAACTACGGATGAGGTGAGTTTTGAAATCATGTTAATAATATAATATAAGTACGTAAGAAGAACACACAATTAATCATAAATAAACCATATCGTTACACAAACATTCTTCAAGGAAATACCTCACATTATAAAGTCAAAATCACTCAAAGAAAATCAATACATTTCACTATAACATCAAATCTTCTAAGAGAAACTATTATCACACACGATACCCATTAATCAAACCCAAACAATCACGAGAAAATACAATGTTATGCATGACCTTAGGCTCTACTTCATAATATGGTACCATTTTAACCTCGAAGTACTTAGTTAGGAGGCTTGATACCATGACACTGTTCTAGTGGATGAACAATTCAAATTAGACCTGTCCTCGTAGATTCCCTCTGTTAAGACAAACTCTCAAATTAAAGTGTTGATGAAAATAAACAAAGGTTAATTAAGAATGTTAATTATGATTCTAAAATGTTATGTTAATTTAACTTGTGCTTTTGAGTGAATTAATTCAAAGATAGGAATCAAGAAAAACAAAGAAATCATATAAAAACTAAACAGATAAAGAAACAAGAGTATTTTGGATAAAACAAAGATTGATCTCCAAGATCAAGACCGATCATCACAGCCTCAAGATCATGATAGATCATCACATCCTCAAGATCAATCAATCTCAACTAGTTTAGAAAAGATTTTGCCTCTAAGTTTCATGCTAATGTTATCAGTACTTGGTAAGGAACAAGTAGGATCCATTCTAGTCATAGAAGGCCTGAGAATCATTAAGATAAAAGCTCATGAATCAAGCAAGTTAAAATAAGTATGAAACTTCACCAGCTTAACTGTCAAGAAAGTTAATCAATCTTGATATGTACAATGTTGTCCAGATTGATCCAGAAGTTATTCTGATTGATCAAACACCGAACCTCAAGATTGATCATCAATCTCTAGAAAGCACAAAACTGAAAGTACAAATTGATTATCAATCTCCACAATTCTGCAGAAGCTCAATATCAATCTCCTTATCTCTTCCGAAGTTCATCATCATTCTTCAAACTTATTTGAACATATTCGAGTTTCTTTGTAAAAAATTTTGAATATTTTTATACACAAGATAATTTTGATCAAGAAAGAATAAACCAACCTAGTCAAACATATTTCAAAACATATTCAAAGGTTGAATATTTTTATTCACATATAGTAGTTTTGGTAAAAAAGATAGAGCACTACCAATATCTCTTTTGACTACCATTAAATGCTTCAAAACGCCTATAAAAGAAAGGCTAATGCTTAGGAAATTTGTAGAAGTTCAAGTACTATCAAGTCTCACAAATCATTCACATTCATATACTTGAAATTCTCATTTTCTCAAAGAATGATTCAGTTCTAATTATACATATTACTTTGTTATTTCTGTAATGAATTCTTTGTAAAGAATTGTATCTCAAATAAGAGTTAAGACAACTCATATTATTTCAAAACAATCTCATCATTATTGTAAAACTCAAATAATAAGAGTTTAGTATAGTTTGAATAGATTGTTTGAAATCTTATCAAAGCTGATAGGTGAATTGATTAAATCTCTTTCTGAGTAGAAAAAGATAGAGCTTGTAACATATCAAGGTTAATCTGAATTAGGGGTTGTAAAACTAAGAAGGTTATTTGTTTTAAACACATAGTGGAAAAACACACAACTATATGGACTAGACGTAGCCCAAGTTGGGTGAACCAGGATACATCCTTTTGTGGTACTATTTCTCCTATCTCCTTATTTATTAAGCTTGATTGATTACTTGAATTAAAACATAAACTAAATTTTTGTTTGTCAAGCTAATAAAAAACGTTCTCCATTTTATGTTTTCTTAACCAAGATCATTCTTGAGTGAAATCCTTAAGTTTTGTGGAATTTTTAAATAGGAACATTTACAATTAAAACTCCCCTTTCGTGAAAATCGAAATTACAGCTTCATCCTCAACTCAACCTAAGACTTATATATGCAACAATCGAGGTAAATGTGTGTTTCATGGTAGTTGTCGATATTTAGAGTGCTACCTCTTAGTTGCCTAGGAATTCTCTGTAAGATTTATGGGTCACATATGTAATTAATTAATAAAGTGTGTTAGGGTCATTATATAATTAGCCAATAAACTAGGGGTCAAATAATATATAATAGTTTATGGCTAAAGAGCATAATAGTTATGAAAATTAATAGTGTAGATACCAGGCAGTTTCTAATTTAATGAGGGGCTGAATTGGAAATACTGCAATTTGGAATATAACTAATAATAGTTATATATAGGGGTAATGGTCCCCAAGGCAAACATAACAAGACCATTCAATTTCACAAACCCTAAGGAGAAAACTCTCTGGTTCTCTGGTTCTCTCTATCCCCATCAAGAGAGCAAGGTCTTCAGGGTGTTTTGCTGAGGAAGATCACCCAACCCATTGGCTTTATCATCATCATCCCAGGATTTCATCAATGGTAATTCCCACAGGTACGCTTCTGCCTTTGGTTATTCATCATGTAATTGGCATGGATATTGAGCATAAGGTTATAGGGTTTGTATTCCAACAATTGGTATCAGAGCCTACCATGTTTAATTCATGGTGAAATTCGGTTATTGTCTTTGTTTCAGTATTCAATTTGGGAATTTTGACATGATTGAAAAAATTAGGGTTTGTGATTTGGGAATTTTGACATGATTGAATAATTAGGGTTTATAATTTGGGAATTTGGATATATATATTTGGAATTCATTCTTGATTCTATTAATATGATTCCACCATGAAATCATTCTTGATTTGTTTTTTTTATAGCAATTCTTGATGTGTTATTCAACAAACAATCAATTAAAATATTTTTATTATGCTCTATAATTTAACGAATAACACAGTAAACTCTTATCTTGTATATGTATAAATCAAGCTCCCAAATTCGAGGAAATCTAACAGTTTCTACATCATACTAAAACCAAGCTTCCCACAGAATTTAAATGAACAAAACGCCGTTTCATTGCAAATGCCAAAAAGGGTACTAGTAGGATAAACGGCTTCCAAAGCGGCACTTATTGGAATCTCAAGAGATAAATATTGCTTTCAATATTTGTTTTATGAGCTATTGACAGAAATAGGAATTAAAGAAGATACATGAATGCGAAAAAATTTGGGATTTTTCAAATACGGGATCCAAAACCTTTATTGTATTACCTCAAGTACTGTAACCTAGTCTAAACATGTCAATTTTTTTTTATAACTACCTAAATAATTCAAGCATTAATTTTACACAGTGTTTTTTCTATGTTTCCCTATATAGAACATTGTTTCAGTATTTGCATGAAGGTATTCAGATAAATGTGCAAGTTTTCAAGCCCCCGATAATTACAGTTTTTTTTTTGATAAAACAACAATTATCAAATGCTAATGAACCACAGTTTATATTAGTGAACAATATTTTTTTAAACATTGTTTTATTTGGATATAATAAATATATGTTCAAGTCAAGTTTGACATTTTGAATGAGTTAATTGAAACTTGACGTCGCCAAAGTGACCTCTCTTGTCCAAATTGCTCGTGAAGAGTGTCAAATGGCCGTGTATATGTTTATTCATGCGGGTATTGACCGGTCCAAAGGAAGGTTAATATTTGGCAGAATTACATGTACACCTGCAATGATAAGTGTGTGACAATTATTTGGTATACATGTGAGCAGTAAATCAGCCCAAAGGAAGGTTTATTGTTTGACATGTCTTATTGTCAATAGTTGATCGTTGCAACAAGAGTACCACTAGCAGTTGGTGTTACTGTCCAAAGACTTGACACCAATGGTGCACTGGGTATCTTGAGATGGGTTAAATTCCATGATTTGAACATATGTATTTTTTTTATTGATTTATTTTCCTATAATGTGAGTTTCTAAGTTTCGTTCTTTATCTGCAAATTTGAGTTCTATTCCTGTCCTTAATGGGACAAATTTTAAGGAATGAGAAGAGAACATTCTGATTGTTCTTGGCTACATGGATCTAGACCTTGCATTAAGAATTGATCGACCCCCTACTCCTAAGGACTCTAGTTCTTATGAGGAAAAATTAGAGTATGAGAAATGGGATCGCTCAAATCGCATAAGTCTTATGATCATAACGCGTGGCATTCCTGAGGTCTTTAGAGGTGCTATCTCGGATGAGATTGTTACAGCTAAAAATTTCCTTGCTGAGATGGAAAAACGCTTTGTAAAAAGTGATAAGGCTGAGACAAGTTCTTTGCTTCAGAATTTAATTTCCATGAAGTATCAAGGAAAGGGAAATATAAGAGAGCACATTATGATGATGTCCAACATTGCTTCTAAGCTTAAAGGACTAAAGCTTGAGTTGTCAGATGACTTACTCATTCATTTAGTATTGCTGTCTCTTCCTTCGCAATTCAGTCAGTTTAAGGTGACTTATAATTGCCAAAAGGAGAAATGGACTCTTAATGAGCTCATTTCATTATGTGTGCCAGAAGAGGATAGGCTGAAGCAAGATAGGACTGAAAGCGCTCACTTTACTAGCATCTCTAAAGACAAGGGCAAAAGGAAAAGAATTGAGGAGCCCAAGAATAAAGCTGCTGCTAAGTGTCCAGAACAAAAGAAGCAGACTAAGGATAACAACTGCTTCTTCTGCAAGAGTCCTGGACACATGAAGAAGGATTGTGCCAAATATCACGCTTGGCGTGTTAAGAAAGGTATGATTCTGTCTTTGGTCTGTTCTGAGGTTGATTTGGCTTCAGTACCTGGAAGCACTTGGTGGTTAGACTCTGGTGCAACTACTAACATCAGTGTTTCAATGCAGGGTTTCCTGAACTTCCGAAAGCCTAATGATACTGAAAGATGCATCTATGTAGGAGATGGAAAAAAGGTAGAAGTTGAAGCTATAGGAAAATTTAGATTATTATTAAGTCCGATCATTATTTGGATTTACAAGACACTTTTGTTATACCGTCATTTAGACGAAATTTGGTCTCTATTTCTTATTTGGACAAATCAGGATATTATTGTTCATTCGGGAATAAAGAATTTGCTTTGTCTTTAAATTCGAATGTTGTTGGAACCGGTTTACTTTCTGGTTATGATAATCTTTATTTGTTGGAAAATGTGGCTAACTATAATGAAACCTTGAGTGTGGAATCACGTGGTACTGAGCGAAAAATTGACAATTTCAATTCAGGAGTGCTTTGGCACAAGCGTCTAGGTCACATCTCTAGAAATAGAGTTGAACGACTTGTGTTAGATGGAATTTTAGATTCCATTGACTTCACAGACTTTAACGTTTGTGTAGCATGCATTAAAGGAAAACAGACTAAAGATAAGAAATTAGGCGCATATAGAGCTACAAACGTCTTAGAATTGATACACACGGACATCTGTGGGCCATTTCCAACTCCTTCTTGGAATGGTCAACAATATTTTATATCATTCATAGACGATTATTCTAGATATGCCTACCTTTACCTAATTCACGAAAAGTCCCAATCAATAGACGTTTTCAAATCCTTTAAGGCAGAAGTTGAGAATCAACTTAATAAGAGAATTAAAAAGGTAAAATCTGATCGTGGTGGTGAATACTACGACAGATATGACGGTTCAGGTGAACAACGTCCGGGACCATTTTCCAAATACCTAGAGGAATGTGGAGTCGTCCCACAATACACTATGCCGGGGTCACCCAGCATGAATGGTGTAGCTGAAAGACAAAACAGGACTCTTAAGGATATGGTAAGGAGTATGATTTGTCATTCCACCTTGCCAGAGTCACTCTGGGGAGAGGCATTAAAAACAGCAGCATACATTCTTAATAGAGTACCAACTAAGGTAACGGCTAAAACACCTTATGAGCCTTGGATTGGGCGTAAGCCTAGTCTGAAGCACCTTCATGTTTGGGGATGTCCAATTGAGGCAATGCCTTATAGGCCGAATGAAAAGAAATTTGAACCCCGAACAATTAGCAGCTATTTTATAGGGTACTCAGAAAAATCAAGGGGCTATAAATTTTATGATCCTAAATTGAGAACAATTTTTGAGACGGGAACGGCAACGTTCTTTGAGGATATTGAGTTTGGGGGGAAGATTAAGGTCAAAGATTTTGTCTTTGAGGAAGAATCGGTAACAATTCCAGAACTGATTCTTCCACCAATTGACTTTCCCATTATTGAACAAACTCAAGATGATCTGGTTGTTCAGGAAGAACAAAATCCATATCAAATTCAAGATCCTCAAGAACAAGTGCCTCAAGAGCCAACTCCATTGCGGAGATCCACTAGAGAAAGGAAAAATGCTATTTCAGATGATTATGTAGTATTTATCAATGAGGTAGAGGAAAATGTTGGCATGACGGAAGACAACCCGGTCAACTTTCATCAAGCCATGCAAGATTCTCGTTCAAATAAGTGGATCGAAGCAATGAATGAGGAGTATAAGTCTATGCAAGACAATTCATTATGGGAACTTATCCCATTACCTGAAGGAGTGAAACCCATTGGTTGCAAATGGATTTTTAAAACCAAGCGGGATTCCAATGGTAATGTGGAGAGATATAAGGCACGTCTTGTAGCTAAGGATTATACTCAAAAGGAAGGGATTGATTATAAAGAGACTTTCTCTCCGGTTTCATCTTATGACTCTTTAAGAATAATCATGGCTCTTGTTGCTCACTTTGATTTGGAGCTTCATCAAATGGATGTAAAGACAACGTTTCTCAATGGCGACATTGATGAGACGATCTATATGGTGCAGCCAAAAAACTTTGTGTTGGGAGACCCAAAGAATATGGTGTGCAAACTAAGAAAATCCATTTATGGGCTAAAACAAGCTTCTCGTCAATGGTACCATAAATTTCATCAAGTAATTCTCTCATTTGGTTTTGAGATGAATGCAGTTGATGATTGTGTGTATCATAAGTTCAGTGGGAGCAGACATATTTTCCTGGTCTTGTATGTTGATGACATACTGCTTGCCACTAACGATATAGGCATGTTGCACGAAACTAAGAAATTTCTATCAAAGCATTTTGAGATGAAAGATCTTGGTGATGCCTATTTTGTATTAGGAATTCAGATACACCGAGGCAAATCTCGAGGTATTCTTGGATTGTCACAAAAGAGCTATATCGATAAGGTTCTCAGAAGGTTTAGGTTACAGGATTGCAAACCAGGGGACACCCCAGTTACTAAGGGAGACAAGTTTAGTCTCAAACAGTGTCCTAAGGGAAGTTTGGAAATTCAAGAAATGCAAAAGATCCTTTATGCTTCAGCTGTAGGGAGTCTTATGTATGCCCAAGTATGTACGTGTCCAGACATAGCATTCATAGTAGGGATTTTAGGCAGATATTTAAGCAATCCAGGTCTTGACCATTGGAAAGCATCCAAGAGGGTCATGAGATATTTGAAGAGAACAAGAAACTACATGCTCACATATAGGAGGTCAAACCAGTTAGAGATCACTGGGTACTCTGACTCGGATTTTGCGGGATGCCAAGACAACTTAAGATCAACTTCAGGATATGTCTTTCTGTTAGCTGGTGGAGCAGTTTCTTGGCGTAGTGCCAAGCAAGGTCTTACTGCTTCATCAACCATGGCAGCAGAATTCGTAGCAATTCATGAGGCATCTGACCAGGGAATTTGGCTGAGAAATTTTGTCACGGGGCTGCAAATAGTTGAAGGGATTAAAAGACCACTCAAGTTGTATTGTGACAATAGATCAGCAGTCCTGTATTCTAACAATAATAGGAGCTCAACCAAGTCAAAGCACATTGACATTAAGTTCCTAGTTGTTAAAGAGAAGGTACAAAGTGGACAGATATCAATAGAACACTTAAGGATAAACTCCATGATTGCGGATCCACTCACTAAAGGTCTACCACCCAAGGTCTTTCATGAGCATACTGCTCACATGGGTGTGCTGCAGTTTTAGGAATCTTAATTTTAGTGGGAGTTTCGTCCATTATGTTATTCATGTTCTATGTTTAATTGTAAAGTACAAATACATTGTATTTGGACTTTCTGATCAGAAATAAAGTTTAAAGTATTCAGTTTTGGTTACTTTGCACATTTATGTTATGGTATGATCTCATTCGGTAAAGTAGGACCAGTTGAAAATTGACATGCATTAACCAACTTCATGTAATTTTCATGCTACAATTTTCATAATGGGTCTATGTCATTTAGTTGTGTTAGTACGGGTGATCATTGATGGGTTTAGTTATGCTTATTATGATGAAAGCCTCTTTGGTTCCATGTGCTGATATGATTAATGGACGGGACAATTTGGATTATACTCAAGGTAATTATAATGATATTTTTGACGTCATAAAGTCTAACACACTCCTAAGGATACATGTGTGACCAGTGGGAGATTGTAAGATTTATGGGTCACATATGTAATTAATTAATAAAGTGTGTTAGGGTCATTATATAATTAGCCAATAAACTAGGGGTCAAATAATATATAATAGTTTATGGCTAAAGAGCATAATAGTTATGAAAATTAATAGTGTAGATACCAGACAGTTTCTAATTTAATGAGGGGCTGAATTGGAAATACTGCAATTTGGGATATAACTAATAATAATTATATATAGGGGTAATGGTCCCCAAGGCAAACATAACAAGACCATTCAGTTTCACAAACCCTAAGGAGAAAACTCTCTGGTTCTCTGGTTCTCTCTATCCCCATCAAGAGAGCAAGGTCTTCAGGGTGTTTTGCTGAGGAAGATCACCCAACCCATTGGCTTTATCATCATCATCCCAGGATTTCATCAATGGCAATTCCCACAGGTACGCTTTCGCCTTTGGTTATTCATCATGTAATTGGCATGGATATTGAGCATAAGGTTATAGGATTTGTATTCCAACATTCTCTGCCCGAATATCTCCAAGGTCTAACAATTTTGCCTTAAGGCTCAACAGCAGACTGCCACGATCAGGCTCATTCAGTTGTACTTCCACGAAATCATTAGGCTTTTCATACCCTACTTATATTATGATAAAATAATCTCCACTTCCAATTTTTTTAATATTTCTTTGTTCCCTCGTTTGTATATGATAGTCCATTAAGACCGTCATCTCAAACACAAATTGGAATCACAACTTTTTCACCAACTATGGGGTTAGTTCAATATTTTCATCACAAATTTACAGCATCATTCTCGTTAATTAAATCTCATCATATAAACTCATCACAAATTTATAACATCACTACAATAAATTATACATCATCATAATCACATAAATTTATCAAAACAAATTAACCTTTTATTATCACTTCACATAAACCCGTCTAATCAAACATATACATAAAATTCATTTGACATTCAATATCACAACAATATCAAATAACACACATTTAACGAAATTAAATCAATCAACACCTTATAAATATTTCTGTTCCACATTTTATTCGCATATTTTCCATATTCACATATTAATTAATGTATCCCTCAAAAGGCTACTGTCGTACGTAGCGAGTCCTGGATGAATTGTTGGGAAATATAGTTTTCCCATTCATCTCACAATGTATTATACTCATGAATTCAAACGCTCTTTCAACCCTTGTCTTATTTAGATGTTTTCTCAAACACATAAATTAATGGAAGTTTGCAACTGCAACAGTAGATCGACAAGGTACAACGAGCAAATCCGAATAAACAGCGAGTTCACAAAATCGTCGAGACGTGATTGAAAAATTATACAGAGCATAAAAATAGTTGTTAAATAATTAATAATAATTTTAGGGAGTAAAAGTAGAGTCAAAACGATGAGAATAACTGTAAAAAAAAATCTCACCAACTCATTTGAGCGCCAAAAGGGTACGACTTTAATTTCAACGAAAAATGCAAATGAGTAGTTTCTTCTTGAAGGTTTCGACGAGATGAATCCAAAAACGATACCATTTTTTTTAGACGACAAATGTGGTGATTGGAATTGGCCAAAAATAGCTCGCCCAACGAAAGAAATACATTGTTTTTTATGAAACAGAGCCACGATTGATAAAATTGACACCAAAAATGGATTTAGTGGCCAATTTTGTATGGAGAAAGATTGGGATCGATTCAAACGATTAAGAATTGGTGGGAATGAATTTGAGAGAAAAATTGTTTCGCTGCCATTAGTCTGATTTTCAATTTTTAATTTTTTAACTGCAAAATGAGTGGTGTAGATAGTAAATATAGAGGTACAAGAGTAAAATTGTAAGGTACACAGGATAGTAAAGTCTCAGGCAACGGGTGTAGGAAATAAAAATCCAATCAGTAATAGCTCAAAATTAATATGCAGAAGTAAAAAAATAAGGGTGTAAACAGTCGTCTGGTCAAAAATTCATTTTCTAGGAAATCTAGTTTTAGTCAAAACTCTCATACTCAAAATAGTAACTATAATTATTACTATAATATTTTTTCAAAATAATAACATAAAAATACATCATCTTTATAGATTAGTCGAAATGATAATATAAATAAATAAAACATCAACAAGTTATATTAATTACTAAATCGAAATGAATATGTATAAAATCATCATACCGTAACAACTATATAGAAATAAATAAAATCAATATCAATATGTATAAAAGCTATTTCCTTCTGCTTTGCTTCACTTTCCTTCTGTTTTGCTTCCTTTGCCAAAGCTATTTCCTTCTGCTTTGCTTCCCTTTCCTTCTGCTTTGCTTCCTACTCCTTCTGCTTTGCTTCCATTTCCAGATGTTTTGTATAAGCTTTTGCCCTTGCGCTTAATGCCTTTGCCTTTTTCTTTGCTAGCCATTCCTTCAGCATTGCTTCCACTTTCTGCTCCTTCTTTGCTTTATTTCTTTTCCTTGCCAATATTACTCCCAATTTCCTATTTCTTTCTCTCTTCTGCTTTTCTCTCTTTTCCTGCTTCTTTGCTTCCTTTGCCAAAGCTTTTTGCTTCTGCTTTGCTTCTTTTTTCATCATCCTTTCTTCCCTTGTTTTATATCCCGCACCAATGGGCAAATTTTGATCAAAAGATTCTATATCTATGGGTTTTCGCCCACCATCAAGCTTATCTACCAAAACATTTTTCTTTGACTCTTTTGTATATTGTTTACCTTCTTTTAATGTCTCTGTTGCCACAACAGATAAAAGAAACAATGAACAAAGGAAACACAAATTAAAAGCTTTGATTTTTATTACTATAATTTTTAAGAATTTAATTATTGTGAAACATATGAATATACTCGGCAAGATAAATAGTTATGAAAATCAAAAGTAGATTTATTAAATAATATATTATTTAATTGACTTTCGAGAATATTGAGCCATTGAAAGTTTATTGAGGTAGGTAAAGTGTTTAAACTTTGACAACTACGAGATTGCTTGATAATTTCTTTAATAATAAACATAATTCTAGTCTTTTGGTTAACATAGTTATCATACGTTGTCAATAAAAAATAGTTATTAACACGATAAAAAAATATTACTCTACTTACGTAAATGTTATTTTTTATAAGTTCCGTTAAAAAAAGTATAATGTATCCCTTAAGATGTTAATGTGTGCATAACAATGTTGATGTAATAAAATAAAAAATAAATATATCTTTTAAAATAATTTTTATTAAGAATAAAAATTTAAAAAAATTCTTAGAATTCTTCTAACCTAAAAAATGAAACTCAATATGGTTTATGGAATTCTTCTATCCAAAACTTAAAAGATTAATATAAGATTAATAAATTATGGTGTTAAATTTTGAAGAATGACTAAATTGACTTACAATCTTTTAATTTAAGGAAATACATTGTTATTTTACATATTTAAAGAACTAAATTATCCTATCTTTGCAATTTTAAGTTAAAAAAGTTGATTTACTCAAGAGAACTACTTTATTTTCCACTATTGTTTATAAAAACATCACTCATTTTCAACAGAAATAATCTATAATTTTGTTTGCAATCAATCGATGTTAAAATCATAAACAAGTGTTAAATGAGGTCGTCATTATATAAAATACTATGACCATTGTGCATAGACTCTCGTCAACGCGACGATAGAGTTATAATTTTTTACTTTTTTGTTTTTAAAAAGAAATTTTTTTAAGTTATGAAATTAGTTGGGTCAATAAATCCCAATCTCCCACGTAAAGGTCATATTAAGGCTAACTTATTTTCAACTAGGCTAAAACAAGCTCGACTTAGTTCATATGGGCTGATAAAAAAAAAAGTACGTCCATATGAGTTTATTGGGCTAATGGACCATTTCAACCTCTTTTTGAATATTTAAATATATAAAATAATATAGAAATAGATATATCGATGATAGAGTTAGATGAGATTAACGATGATAGAGTTAGATGATTTTTTTTTAAGAAAAAATTTAGAGTTATGAAATTGGTCGGGTCAGACAATCTCAATCCAGAGGATTGGAGCCCACATAAAGATTGTATTAAGGCCAACTTATTTACAAGTAGGCTAAAAAAAGAGGATTATACCTTTCACCCCTAAACTTGTCATCCCTAGATTAACGCGAAAATATAATTTTGTCCTTTTAACTATTTATAAAACTTTTAACTTTTTTAACTTTTCATTTTTTCACCCCTATTTTAAAATTTTAGAAAAATTATCGTAACATATGAAACATTCAAAATCTTCGAAATTAAAAGTAAGTGCCACATTAAAATTTTAAAGTTCTGAAACATAAAATTTTCAGAATATTTGAAAGTTTAGAAATCAAAATTTCTAGAATTTTCGAAACAAAAAAATTTCTAGATATGAAAACAGATTTAGAAACTTTACAGATTTGGAGACGTTCGAAATTTTTCAGATTCGTAAACTTTTGAAACTTTCTAAATTTTTGAAATGTAATCTTTATTATAAATGGTGAAAATGATAAAATCATCTTGTCATGTGTCTTAGAGGTAACAAATACAACTATGGGAGTGCAAAGTAGAATTCTAAAACAAAACTCAGACTTAATTCATATGTACTTTGATTAAAAATAAAAAAGAAATATATGCATATGGCTTTATCGGACCAATGGACCGGTTCAACCTTTTTTTTTTTTTAATATTTAAATTTATAAAATAATAAAAATAAACTAATCATTGTGATGAAATTAACTATTGTAATATTAGGAATATTTCTTCTCAATTTTTCATACAAATATATGCCTTGAACACATGATAATAAACTTATATGTAATTGCATTCTAACTTGACTAATTTGAATTTATCAAAACAATGAAGGGAAAATATTATCCAATTTCCTAGAAATAAAGACATTAAATTAGAGTCAATAATCATGTTACAAGAGTTATCTACAATATGTCTATGAGTCTATCATTCGTAACCTTTGTGTATGTATAGTGTTTTAAAATACTATATGCTTGTGATTCTGTTATTAATTATTCAGATCATGTAAAATATGAAGCATGCTATTTAAATTGTTATGATATTTTTTAACCCCATTTGATGACGTACACATAATGGCATACAGTTAATACTAATTTCCACTCTAGGAGTAACCAATGGTGATTGGTGTCACAAGTAGAGGAACTAGAATTGTCCTTAAATTCAAAGATGAAACCTTCCCCGAGTAACTCCATAATCCTAACCCAACAAATATTGCCTTTCTCAACTATTATACAAAATTAAATACCATTTCACTATGCAAATAATATTGCATGCAAGCTATGTTTTCTAATTTTCACATAATTTCCTTTTCCTTAAATATCATGCATTGTTTTCAAAACTTCCTTTCCTTCACTCATACACTCTGCCCATTGTTAACCTACCTCCCCTGAGTACCACCATCCTAGACATACACGCCAATAATTTCCAAAATGTGTGTATATTATTGTCCAATCTTTTACATACATTAATTAATTGCATGCTATAATTGGGATCAAAATGTAGTTTAAACCAACATTCTAGCTAACTATTCTAGACTAAACAAAGTTATAAAATGTGTGTATATTATTGTCCAATCTTTAAAGTAAATATTTATTAGATACTGTAAATTTAGGCTTTTCATTTTTTTATATAAATTTTATTATTCTAATCCTTATTAGCCACTATCATATGTGAAAGAGAAATAATATTTGAACACTCTTACACCTTATAGACATTTTAAAAGAAAAACCAATAGAGTAATAAATATAACATGTTAAATGTGCATTAGAAAGTAAAAGTGTCAACAACAAAAATAAGAGCAATATACAAAAACTACGTACATACAAAAATTTATACACTTTAAATACTCTCTTTGATCAATGAAATAAAAAATTCATTTTACATTTTTGATTAAAACCACAAAATGGAGGCAACATCAGAAAATGCATACTATCTCATTGGTTTTTATTTTTTATCTCTCTCTTTTTTACTAGTAAAATTATCAACATAATTATGTACTCTATAAAATAGTTAGAGTTAATTATGTACTCAATTTTAATATATACATCACATTGTTCCTTCATTATTCTCACACTACGAGTTAATAGTGGTCCTTGTAATCACTACGAGTTAATATTGTCCTTGATTATTCTCACCCTATAAATTATTGTCCTTGTAATCATAATATAAAATATCTAAAATAAAAATGTAAAAAGAAAATAAATTGGAATTTGAATCTTATATAAAATATTATATTAATTATGCATATATATATATATATATATATATATATATATTAATTATGCATATGAGATCAAAGTGTGTGAGTTTATTATTTGCTATTAAGTTTGAGAATCTTGTACTTCCAAATACTTGTTAGCTTTTTGAAATGTTTTTTCCTCTTGATTTTCATCGATCCATGTTTATCAAGGTGTAAGAGTGTTCAAATAGATATACCCGAATGATGGTCGATCACTCTTAAATTGTGATAATGTACATATTTTCTTTTATTATTAAGAAGATAAATAATTTCAATAATAACTAAAGAGAGAAATATAGTCTCCCTATTAAATATGTTACTGATTTTGTGTAGAATTAATAACCCATCAAATTCAAAATGTCAATCCACATGTGAAACATTTGTTGTGGACCCCAAAAAAAAATGCTCCATCAACTATTATTATCTAGCTTATTCATATTTAGTTACTATTGCTTGCTTTGTAAATACGATTATTGCATGCTTTGTGAAGAAGAAATACTATTATTGCATGCTCTTTCTATTTGAAACTCACATATAATAAAAAAATAAAAAAAATAAAAACGCGTTTTGAGAATTACCATAATCTATTCCTTGAATTTCCTACGAAGGTAATTAAAACTTTGAAAATATAGTAGTAATTTCCTCTATATAAACCTCACATTTCTTACATATTCTTTACTACATCACTTTTCTTCTTAAGTTTTTTTCTTCCTCACATTTCATCCTCGCTTCCTCTCGATCCTTGTATTCGTAGCAATTAATCTACACATACACCTTACTAAACCACCACTTCCATCTACACATATACCTTACTAAGCCATCACTTCCTTAATTCAATCTTTTTTCCTTTCCTTCCACATATTCTTTTTTTCATATACTTGAGCTTGCATTTATACTTCAGTTAGGTAATCTCTTGATCTTAATCTATATATTAAAAAATGCATTGGTATATAGAGGCTAACAAAGACATAATCAAGCTAAAAAAACATATATTTGTAATTCATTGCTATTAAGTGTGTTATATTAATATTATTAATAATACATATATTTATATTAGATTTTAATTGTTAATATATAGACATAACTAATATAATATATTATACTTTATATAAGATTTAAATTCCAATTTGTTTTCTTTTTATCTTAGATATTTTATATTATGGTTTATAAATTAAAATAAATATTTAGAACATAATACTTTTAAATTAGTTTTACACACTCACACATTAAATATATATAAATATTGATAAAGTTATGTTTTTTCTTGTACTTTAAAGTTTTGAGAATTTTTTAATTAATGTTCTTCATTTTTTAAATAATTTATTGTATTAATTTAACTGTACAACACTATACATTTAAAATATGATTTGTTAATTCACTTAATAATT
>JBBPBT010000498.1:2685557-2705902 GCA_037974875.1 Cicer bijugum
TTAATATTTTTTGAAGAAAGCTTTTTCCCTTTAATATATTTCATGCTTATAAATAAACAGGTTTAGTTATTTTTTCAAATTTACATATTTATTTGTTATGATTTAATTTAAAATAAAGATTATGCATTTTTTTTAATGTTAACAAACATATTTTAAATCAATTATATATTATTTTGTTCTAAAAGCGAGAAAATATAATATTTGTGTGTGAAAATCCACTTAATATTTTGTATGTGTTTTTTTTTTCTCTATATTTGTTTGCCTTTTGTTTTTCTTTTAATTTATGTGTTTATTATTTTTTAATAAATATTAGTTGTCATTATAATATTTTTGTAAACTAATAGATCATTTTATTTATTTATTATTATTATTATTAATATTTTTTTGTATATATATGTATTTTAATAGCATTATGAAATTATTGAATTACGTTTATTCTGCACCCTACACCTTTACTAAGACACACAAAGTGAGAGACCCTATACCCGGGTCTGAGTAAAGCTTAAGTTTAGTTAGGGGTTTAGTGGTAATCATGTTGGATGTACATCCTATTTGGTTATTGCAAAAATCTCGTCTAGAGTGTGACTCTATTAGAAATACCTACATTTTGGATGTACTTCCTATTTGTAGTGATGTTTCGATACGAGTACTTGGCTCTAGAGACCAATGAATTTTAAGATTATAGAACCTACCCAAACAAGATTTCACGAATTTAGAAGCTTATAGACTTAAAAATTTCTCCAATCTTAGATAGAATGCATTTAAGTCACATCCTAGCCTTCTTGCTTTTAAATGACATATTTTTTTAGGCTTAATTGCAGTTTTGGTCCCTCTATTTTAGTTGAATCCTGAAAATTGTTTATTCGTATTATTTCTCCTTGATTTTGGTCCCCCAACAAAATTTTAGTCCAAAACTTGAGGAAATATCATTTATTGAAGCCACACCACACCATTTATGATCATAGATCTCAAGTGAAATTTTTGTATCACGAGATCATGAGACATAATGTAACTTAAATTAGCACAAAAAATGACATTTCATCAAGTTTTGGACTAAAACTCTAATTGGGGAACCAAAATCGAGGAAAAATAAAATGGGAGATTATTTTTGTGATTCAACTAAAATAGGGGAACCAAAACTGCAATTAAGTCTTTTTTATTTGTATTTTTATTTATTTATTTATTTATTGTTTTTTTTTCCACTATCCGACATCAGTATACCTCTCAATTTTTCTTTGTTGCATCCATGCAAATAGCTTTCATCGTTAATGATAAAGTTAAATATTTTTTTATAGTACCACGAGAGTTTTTAACAAGAAATCGAAAAATATTCTATTTATTTTATGTTTTAGAAGATGAGGTATAACCACTTAAAAGTTTATTTGTCTAATAAAATATAATTTTCAAAATTATTTGTATATAATTTATTTTAAATATTATTTGAAAAATAATTAAAAAGTTAAATAATTAATTTAGAATTTTGTTGCAGATTATTAAGTGAACAGTTAATTAAATTATTATTTAAATAAGATAAATGTTATATTGGAATTTTATTGTGAACTTCGTAGTAAAAAATTATTTTAAAATTTTACTACGAATCAAATAAACAATAAAGTTACATTAGGATTTTGTTGCAGATTATTCTTGCGGATTATTCTTGTAGAAAATATCTACATTAAATTCACAAGAAAAAGAAAACTTTCTTAAATATTTATGTGTGAACTTTGGATCCACTAGAAATGTGTTTTATTGAAGTAAATCTACAGAAATATTATAAACAAAGTCATACATACAGAAAATTTCCGAAGCTAAGTCTACATTAAATGACATGTTTTTAGAAGTGGTCATTGTAATATTCATCTTGAAAAAACTATTATACATATATACTTGTTTACATCTTTATGAGTTATACCACTATCAAAATATATCATCTCCTTATTGAACAGTTCAAATTTATTAATAAAATTTATCAATCATTTTAAAATAAGACCTTGTTAATATCTTGCAGGATGGGAGCCTTGAACACATCACAGTTTGCTAGCTCGTCCCGATGCTTGTTTCAACAGATTTTTATTTCATATGTTTCCATCTTACTCATAGTGGTCAACACCTGTGGCTATAAAAAGGTCCTTGCATCTCCTCACCTTGTTGAAGTGGATCGCCAAGGTTACCCTACATGGTTTTCTACCGATGATCGTATCTTGTTGTCTGAGCTCCAAAAAGGTCTAGCTCGACCCAATGCCATTGTGGCCAAGGATGGTAGTGGTCAATATCAAACAGTTACAGCCGCTATTAACTCGTACCCAAAGGATCATCAAGGAAGATATGTTATATATGTTAAAATGGGTGTCTACCATGAGTATATTACTATCGACAATAAAAAAAATAAAATTTTATTATACGGTGATGGCTCTACTAACACAATTATCACCGGAAACAAGAGCGTTCAGCATGGACTTAAATTACCTGAAACATCCACATTTTGTAAGTTAATCATTAATTCTCACTATTTATTCATCTATTTTTCTTAAAGTTAATAGAGAGTATAAAGTTATCTTGATAATTATGTTGGTTGAGAAGAGAGAGAGAGAGAGAGAGAGAGAAAATATTGAATATTGAATATTGAAATTCTCTTATGTTTATTAGTTCTTAATTTAAGTCAATAGAGAATTTATTTAAAAATTACTAGTAAAAAATTAATGCAAAATTTGGGTAATTTTTATTTGTGTAGGTGAACGAAAATGAAATATGATGTGTAATTATCTAATTAATCTTATGTTAATTAATTTTTGGATATTTAAATGTGCTTCCAGCGACCTTTGGTGCTGATTTCATTGCCATGTCAATTGCGTTTGAGAATAAAGCGGGTCCAGAAGCTCAACAAGCAATAGCACTTCATGTTGAAGGTGATCGCTCAGTATTCTTTCGATGTGCATTTCTTGGTTATCAAGACACATTGTACGCAAATAAGGGTCTTCAATTCTATCGTAACTGTGAGATTTATGGAACCATTGATTTTATCTTTGGTAAGTTGGGTACTACCTTGATCCAGAACTCTAAGATCTTGATAATGAAGCCCAGTCAAGGACAACAAAATGTTGTGGTGGCAGATGGATCAGAGAAAAAAGACACACAAACTGGAATAGTTCTCCAAAATTGCTCCATCATGCCAGACATTGAGCTATATCCTTATCGGTTTACAGTGAAGACTTATTTGGCAAGGCCATGGGAGGCTTTTTCAAGGGCGGTCTTCATTAACAATTACTTTGATGAATTTATTCAACGAGATGGATATATGATATGGAGCGTTAATAAAACAAACACTAAAAACTCGTACTTTGCTGAGTTTGGCAACATTGGACCTGGTGCAAATGCTACAGCAAGAGTTAAATGGGCAAAAGGTGTCATTACCAAAGATGAAGATGTTAGATTCACTGCTGAACCATGGCTTAATGCTAGCACTTGGTTGCCTTTCACTGGTGTGCCATACAATAAAGAATTATAGACTTATGATATTTACTTTGTTTCATTTCAACTACAATATCTATAATATTTTGTATTTTCATTATAACCATAATTATTATATGTAATATTTGGTATTAATCAAATCCTTAATTATCAAAGATAAAACAATCTACAGTTAATATTATTTCTATAGAGACTATAATTTGAATACATGTTATGCACATAAATTACATATTGAATTAATACAAAGTAAAGTTACATATATAACTTAAGAATTCTCCAATGTTTTTATTAAAAATATTAAACTTTAATATATATTATACGTGCACATGTATGTGCGAAAAATAAACTGCCATACAAATCTATAAAAAAAAATAATGTAGCAATATAAATTATCAAGTGTAATACAAAATAGCATAAAAATCATATAAAATAAACAGAAAATCATATAATACACTATTTGATATTTTGAAGTACTTCTTTATAAAACTACATTTGATGTAATATTTGAATCCCGGTTACTTATGTGATGATAAACTGAGTTTTGTTGCATAATTCATTAGTTTTATCTATATTCCTCAATAACATGACCGATACCCCCACTTTTAATCCCAATACATGATTAGGAAGAATAAATACATTAGAATTGGCATTGAGAAACTCGTTGTTTATAAATATATATATATATATATATATATATATATATATATATATAAATTGTAAGACTTTATTGATTGGAAGCTAATTATTTCACTTTACTATGTTACGCTACATATGTTTTTCTTCTGGATTTAAGAATGATTGTTATTAATGATAAAAATGCAACGAGACAAAGTCAATATATTTGGGGTTACAAAAATATTGTTCTAGTTTGTTTGTATATTAATAAAGCAGGTTAAAAGTTATGTGGGTCTCGTGTTGAAAATTGTATACCTTTAAATGAAGTAAATAAATAACTTGCATTACTAAGAATTATAATTAATCGAATATAACAAAATAGTTCACAAGGTCTTATGACACATGAGTTCAACATAATAAAGTTAAAAAGTGTTCTACAAAAATAACTTATAAAATATAAATTCTATGATGGTTCAACGTCGATTGGATATAAAGATATATAATTTAGAGCTTTATTCCTTTTTCTCTCTTTCTCTCTACAAATTCAACCCTTCTTCATTTTGTCTTCCTTTACTATCCATCACACAAAACTCCAAACACTGCCACACTTTTTGCACCAACCTTCAAATATGCAAAGGTGGCCGAAACAGGACGCAATGCTGCATAATGGGTTGCTAAGGTTGAAAAATAAGAGATGAAAAGGGTTTGTGTCGATTGGTTGGACAATGATGAAAGGGAATATGAAGAACAATTTTTAAATGTTTCTTATGGTAACTAATGAGTCATAATTAGAAAAATATTATGAAATCCTCATCATAATTCCAACTAAACCTTATTTTGACACTAGAGCATGTCATGTCTTCGATTTTAGAAAGTCAAAACTTAGTAAGGATTAAAAGAAAAAAAATGTTATAAGAAAAGAGTATATTGAATATCAATAGTTTTGTAGGTACTAAAACTAATTTTTTTTTTCTCTATCTAACAAGATAAGAAGCACTGTTGATTCAATATTTTATTTTTTGTTTGGACAAAAAGTACCGGTGACCAAATATTTTAAATTTTATTTGGATAAAATTTATAATGTAAGACACATTTAAGTCATGTGTTAAATTTCTATTTTCTTCCTTAAAAAAGTTTTCTATTTTCTTTATTAATCTTTTTATGTAGCTACACTACTATTTTGTTTCTAATATAATGTGATTTAATTTAAGAATGTGACTCAACTCAAGTGATTAATAATAAATCATTCAAGAGAGCTCCAGTTTCAATTTTGACTGGAACTATTATTGACCAAACATTACGTACCTCTAATTGAACTTTGAATCAGTGATTGTAAATATTCTTTCTAGGTTGAAAGGTGGTTGTGAAAAACCTTTCAAGATTGAAAGGGGACTGTAAAAATATTTTATGGGTTGAAAGGTGAAGATTGTAATTGTTCAAAGTTTTATTAAGAGAAAATGTACAAAGGAGAACGTTCTAGTTGAAGGTGCAAACACGAGAATGAGGGTTGAATTGTATTTGATAAAGTTGAGAACGTTTTGCTAGTTTGATTAATATTGGTTGATTTGTATGAATTACTCAGATAAGAAGCAATCGAATTCAGAAGTAGTAAACAATGAAAGAATAATTAATTTGACACGTATAATTATCCTGGTTCACCACTTACTTTGTTACATCCAGTCCCTTCATTTAGAAGGTTTTAATCCACTAATTCAAATACCTTGAATTATAAAACACCTAATCCTCCAAGCCAGTCTTCCAAAATAGCCTAACAACCCCAGACTTTTGAGGATCAAACCACCTTGACCCTACAAGCCAAGTCTTCTCTTAACAACCTTGGCCCTGCAAGTCAAGTCTTCCCCTAACAATTTGGCAACCCCAGATTGAAGAAGAAACTAAACATCTATTGGGTTGAATACAAAAGATTGGAACTTGACTAGTTGTTTCTAACAAAACTGATAATAATAATAATAATAACTCACACACTCTAAGAAAAGAACACTCATAAAATATTTGCAACCTGAACTAGTGTTTCTCTCTTTGAACTCTAAGATGAATGAAGAACTATGAGCTTGAGTTCTTCTACTTCTATCTGTTTTTCAATACTTTTCTCCTTCAGTATTGAGTGTCTATATATAGTGAAAAGTTGGGCTTCATTTTAGTCCTTGTTTAATTTTAAATTGTATCTTGTTCAGATTGAGTTTGTAAATTCTTCAGATTGTTTGTGTTCCTATTTTTTTGTCGATTTGAGTTTGTAAATACTTCAGATTGATTCTGTTCCTATTTTGTGTAGATTGACTTTGTCAATTCTTCAAATAAAATATTCTTCAAATCTTCATCAATTATTGATCAAATATTCTTCAAATCTTGATCATATCTTATTTTCAACATGGTCAAAGATTTTCTTCAATTATAAAATTGAATCAAATCTTATTTTAGAATTTCTTCAATTATAAATTTGAATCAAATCTTATTTTAGATTTTCTTCAATTATAAATTTGAATTAAATCTTTATTTTAGATTTTCTTCAATTATAAATTTGAATCAAATCTTATTTTATAGATTTTCTTCAAAAATATGAATCTTCTTTCAAACTCTTTGAAGTCAAATAAATTGTTTTCATAAATACTTTTGTTAACATCAAAACTCTAAATGTAAAACCAAATTGGTTCCAACAATCTCTCCCTTTTTGATGATGGCAAAACTTGTATTTTTTATAACAACTTTTCTTTATATTTCTTTGACTCCCCCTAATTTAGGGCTCTACTTAAGTCTTAAGATATTTTTCTCTCCATATTATCAAATATATTTCTCCCCTATTTGTCACCAGACAAAAAGACTTGAAAGTGAAACTTTATCTCTCTCCTTTTTTTTTGGAATAAAATAACTATAACACAATATAAAAAAAATATAATAACTATTGTAAAACTAAACTACTTTGAAGTGATCACAACATCAGTCATGTATGAAGGTAAGGTTTAGGTTTTTGGTGATGAAGTCAAACCTATCTTCAGGTAGTGGTTTGATGAAAATATCAGCTTATTGATGTTCAGTGTATACAAACTGAATATTTAATACCCCTTTTTGAACAAAGTTCCTAATGAAGTGGTGTTTGATCTTTATTTTTTTAGCTCTTGAATGTAAGATATGGTTTTTTTTTAAACAAATGACAGAAGTGTTGTTGCAGTAAATAGGAATGTTGGAATCTAGGATTTTGTAGTCTTTAGGTTGATGCTTCATCTAAAGTAGTTGAGAACTACAGTCAACTGCTGAAATGTTTTCAACCTCTAATACTAACATTGCAATTGTGTTTTGTATCTTACTTGATCACGATATTAAGTTATCACATAAAAATGTGCAGTTGCCACTAATGTTATTTCTCTCAAGTTTATCTTCAGCATAATCAAAATCACAATATCCAATAAGTTTGTACTTAATAGATTTCTAGTAGAACAAGGAAAGGTTGGTAGTGCCTTTTAGGTATATAAGGATTCTCTTAACATCAGTTAAATGTGATTTTCTAGGATCAACTTGAAATCTTGCATATACACATAAACTAAACGTGGTGTCAGGTCTGGAAGCGGTAAGGTAAAGTAGGGATCCTATCATTCCTCTATAGGTTTTTTTATCAACTTTTTTGCCTGAATCATCTTTTTGAAGTGAACAAGTAATGTGCATTGGTGTAGCCATAGATTTGCAATCACTCATCTTAAACTTCCTAAGAAGCTCTTTTGCATATTTAGTTTGATGAATGTATATTTCCTTTTTACTTTGCTGAATTTGTAGCCCTAAGAAAAACTTAAGTTCTCCCTTCATACTCATTTGAAATTCACGCTGCATCAATTTAGAAAATTCTTGACAAAGAGTGTCATTAGTAGATCCAAAAATAATGTCATCAACATAAATTTGAATGATAAGAATGTTATCTCCTATTGATTTTCTAAAAAGTGTATTATCTACTTGTCCTCTTTCAAAGTTATTTTTAAGCAAGAAGTTACTTAGTCTATCATACCATGTTCTATGTGTTTGTTTTAGACAATACAAATATTTCTTAAGTTTAAAAACATGATTTGGAAAATCAGAACTTTCAAAACATGTGGGTTGTTTAACATAGACTTCTTCACTTATATAAGAATTTAGAAAAACACTTTTAACATCCATTTGAAATAATGTAATGTTATTATTTGTAGGAAAATAAAGTAGAATACGAATAACTTCTATCTTGGCCACTAGAGCAAATGTCTTAGTGTAATCAATACCCTCTTGTTGATTGTAGCCTTGTGCGACAAGTCTTGCCTTGTTTCTGACCATTTCACCATTTTCATTTATCTGGTATCTAAAAACCCACTTGGTTCCAATAATGTTCTTCTTTGGTATAGATACTAGATCCCAAAAATTATTCCTCTTAAATTCATTTAACTCTTCTTGCATTTCAAGAATTCGTCCCTCATCTGCCAATGCTTCATCAACAGTGGTAGGCTCAATTGGCGAGCGTGAGCCAAACAAAGTGGTATTTTTTTAATGATGATCTATTCCTCAAAGGATCACTTGAAATTCCAATGAGATGAGATGTTTTGGACTTCCATCCAGATCTTCCTTCTAACTTAGCTTGACTGATTCTAACTTGATTAGATTCATCCTCTGAAGATTTGTCTGCATCTGCTTCCTCTGGTTCCAGTAAACCTGCAGTGTTCTCAACTTGCTTTGACTTTTTAAGGTCAAACTGTTTGTCATATAACATAATATAAATCAAATAATTGAACAATGAAATCAATACAACCAAAACATCAGTGATGTTTCTGATGGTTTCTACTTGTTTCTGAAAACCAAACTTGTATGCTGCTTCTGTTGAAATGTTCATATTACAGGATCTCCTTATTCCTATAAGATTTTTAGAGCCTGCAAAATAATATCAGTAAACATAATATCAAACAATAATTAAATTTAAAGAGAGATATCACCTATAGGTTAACAATTTCAGTTTCACTATGAAAACCCTATTAGTTATTCTTTTCTGGTTTTTAGATTTTGAGTTTGTATATTCTCTAATTACCTCTACTACTAATAAGGTAAAATATTAAAATAAAATAAAATATTTGGGTGTTACATTGCACATACCATAAATAGTTTCGTCCTCAAAACTGGCATTGGAGAAAAGTTTTGAGAAACATAGAACACATCATGAATGTGGGAAAGAATAGGTGGTAACGCAACCTTATATCCAACAAGTCCGAATTATTTGAGGATTTGGTAATGTCCAATGAACTTTGGTGTGAGTTTCTTCGACTTGATAACACTACCAACTCCCGTAGTAGGTGTCAAACGAAGGAACACATGTTCACCCTCTTCAAATTCTAATGGCCTACGTGGTGTATCAACATAACTTTTTTGGCAACTTTAAGAAGTTCTCATCCTCTCTCTAATTTTCCTGATCTTTTATGTGGTATGCTGCACCATTTCAGGCCCTACTATGGTACTCTCACCATCATGATACCAACACAGTGGTGTCTAACATTTTCGTCTGTAAAGAGCTTCATATGGCGCCATCCCAATGTTCACATGAAAACTATTATTGTAAGTGAATTCCACTAATGGCAAACACTCATCCCATCTCCCACGATCGTCTAAGGCGCATGCTCTTAAAAGATCCTATAAAGTTTGATTAGTTATCTTTGTATGTCCGTCGGTTTGCTGGTGATAAGCAAAACTTAATCTCAACTTCGTCCCTAATGCTTCATATAAGGCTCCCCAAAAGTGCGAGGTAAACATTGGGTCCCAATCTGAGACGATGCTGGAAGGAACTCCATGAAGTCTCACATTCTATTTGATGTAAATCTCTGTCAATTTAGTCACATTATGAGTGGTCCTCAAAGGTAGGAGATGAGCTAACATAGTTAGACGGTCAACTACCACCCAAATTGAATTATTCTTCCTCTGCGTCTTGGGCAATCCTATGATGAAATCCATGGAAATACTATCACATTTCCATTTAGGCACGTCTAAGGGCTGCAACATTTATGTGGGTCTCTGATGTTCTACTTTAGCTTTCTAGCATGTCAAGCAAGTTGTCACAAACTCGGCCACCCATTTCTTCATTGCGAGCCACCAATAGTTTTGCTTCAAATCTTGGTACATCTTGGTCACTCCTGAATGAAAACTTAGCTTACTCTTGTGTGACTCCTCAAGAATAATCTTTTTTATCTTGTCCACAGTCGGGATGCAAATACGTTTTTTGCAACGCAAAATATTGTCTTGCACAATCAATTGCTTCTTCTGCTGAAGTAGTTCATTGTCAAATTGATGTTTATGAATTTCCTCAATTAACCCATTAGAGAGGGTTATCATGCTAAACTTCAATTCTCCTGGTGAAAAATCCACATTCAAGTTCAGATCACAAAACTTATCTAGTAATTCTTGTTCTTTTACCATTAAGGAGGATACAAGTATATTTTGTCTACTTAAGGCATCTGCCACAATATTGGCCTTTCCCGGGTGATATTGCATTCTAAAGTCATAATCCTTCAAGGTTTCCATCCACCTTCTTTGCCTCATATTGAGCTCTTTTTGATCAAATAGGTATTGTAAACTTTTATGGTCACTAAAAATTGTAAATGTACTTTCATACAAGTGGTGTCTCCAAATTTTTAGGGAAAATACTATCACAGCTAGTTCCAAATCATGTGTGGGATAGTTTCTTTCATGTTTTTTTAGTTGTTGTGGCACATAGGCTACTACCTTCTTATTCTGCATGAGGACATTTCCCAATCCTTTATGAGAGGCATCACAATAAACTTCATAGGATTCATATGATTGCGGAAAAGTTAGCACAAGAGAAGTCGTCAAACGTTCCTTTAATAGTCTAAAACTCGCCTCACACTCTTTTGTCGACGCAAACAAATGATCCTTTCTTGTAAGTTGGATTAGTGGGGATACAATGTTAGCAAAACCTTCAATAAATCTCCGATAATAGCCAGCTAATCCAACAAAGCTTTTAATGTCTGTAACAGTCCTTAGCCACTTTCAATCTACAACGGCCTTTACCTTGGTTGGGTCGACAACAATTCATTCATTTAAGATCAAATTCCCTAGAAAATTAACTTCCTCCAACCAAAATTCACACTTCGCTTGGTTGGCATACAATTGTTTCTCACACAACACTGATAGAACTTGTTGTAATTGCTCCTCTCGACTTTTAGAATAAATGAGAATGTCATTTATAAATACCACTACAAATTTGTCCAAAAATGGGTGGAAGATACAATTCATATAGTCAATAAATATTGTGGGTGCATTAGTCACTCTGAATGGCATTACAAGATGGCCTTGTTGAGTTGCCTGTAATCTACACAAAGTCGTGAATGTTCGTCCTGTTTCTTTACTAACAAGACAGGAGCTCCCCACGGTGAATCACTAGGTCGAATAAATTGTTTTGACATTAATTCTTCCAATTGTTCTTTATGTTTAGTTAGTTCGAAAGGCGACATCTGATAGGGTGCAATTGAGATGGGTCTAGTACCTGGGTGTAAGTCAATAGAAGACTCAGTCTCTCGCACTGGCGGTAGTCCTGGTACATCCATCATAAACACATCGGAGAATTATCTAACCACTAGCACATCCTCTATCTTGGCATCATGAGTAACTCCCACACTAGCTAGCGATAAAATCTCCATATTTCCTTCCTTAAGAGCGACCTTGATTTCGTGCGCGGCTAAGAATTTAGAAAGCTCTGGGTCAGGGAAAATTACAATCTTACGACCACAGTCTAACAAAATATAATGGCATGACAACCAATCCATACCAAGGATAGGATACAGGTTCTTAAGAGGTAGACAAATGAGATTCACATTAAACTTCCTACTCAACACAACAATAGGACAATGCATACATGTCGTATTTGCAGTTAAAGTTTTATCAGCAGCAGTAGTAACAAACAAATCAAACACTAAGGTTGTGACATGTAACTCCAATAGTTTCATACAATCCATAGAGATAAATGAATGTGTTGCACCAGAGTCAAAAAGGACGGTTAGAATATTACCTGAGATTTCACACTCCACTTGGAATGATTCATCCGGACGAGATGTCCCTTGACCATTTATATTGTAAACTCGTCCATGAGTTGTTGGGTGTGTGACTTTAGTTGCATTCAGTGAGGCTTCTGTCTTTGGTTCCTTGCAATCCCTAGCTAAATGTCCAGGCTTATGGCATTTAAAACATACATTGTCGTTGAGTGTGCACTTATCCGTAAAGTGTCTTGGGTCTCCACAATGATAACAGTATGCACTCATCCGTCTATCATCTAAAATGGAGGTCATTTAAATCATACATTGTCGTTGAGTGTGCACTCATCCGTCTATCATCTAAAATGGAGGTCATTGGGCGATAAGGTCCCTTATTTGACCCTTGAGGAAGATGATATGGGTTTTGATCTGGTTTACTACGACCTTGGTTCTGATTACTCGGTCGTGTTGGTCCCCCGTGGTTACTAGTACCCCCACGATTCAGCCTGCGGTTCTTCATAGCCTATACTTCTCTGCACTTTTCCACTTGGGGTTGGAACTGTGTGATTCCCAGAGGTAGTACCGAATCTTAAATTTCATACTTCAACCCATCTTGGAAACGGTGACACATAAAGTCTTCATCAATAGTCTCACGAAAAAACTTGAAATATCGCGATAAGGATTCAAACTTCGGCGCATATTCTCCCACAGTCATACTACCCTGGCAGACCTTCAGAAAGTCATCTCTCAATTTTGTTCTAGCACTTACCGAAAAGTACTTGGCCAAAGGTACAATAACAATGAAAATATAACAGTACAAGATTTACATAATTAATAACATTAATTCACCCAAACGACCACCAAGAGGTACATTGATAATACAAATATAACATTACAATATTTACACAATTAATAACATTAATTCATCCATCCAAACGACCAATAGGTACAATAAAAATAAAAATATAGCAGTACGATATCTACATACTTAATAATATTAATTCACCCAAACGACCAGGAGGTACAAGTAATGATATAAATTTATCATTATAATGTCTACGTAATTAATAACATTGTTTCACCCAAACGACCAGGAGGTACAATGATATACAAATTTATCAGTATAATATCTACATCGTTAATAACAATATTGTTTCACCCAAACGACCAAGAGGTACAATGTATCAGTTATCTTTATAATATACTAATCACACTTTAATCAATGCATATCCAAACAGGCCTTATTGCGTAATCTATATGCCAATGTAATGATTCTGAAATAGCCTCCACGCAAAGGATTCGTGAGTCCTTCCAAGCAACACCACTAACTCAAAATCACGGCAAAAATATGTGAGCTCCAACCAATTATGAACGCACCACCACACGACTATGAATGAATGCATGAATGTGGACACTTTAATAAATCATTAATATAATGTGAGGCTAACTTATTAACGACATATCACATAACATTTATTCTTCACACTTTGAATATGTTCAACACAACCATTATAATAACATATCAAATAACATTTATTTTCCACACTTTGAATATGTTCAACACAACTATTATAACAACATATCACACCATATTTATTTTCCACAATTTGATGAAAAGCATTTCAGCATAGTATATATTTAATCTCACAAATTCCAGAATAGACACAATCATAAATATATATAATTGGAGTGATGCCCTTACGGATATGAGCGTCGTTATACTGGAAAACATTAAAAATTTAACAAAATTGTGTTATGACAATGAAATATATTTCATAATCATAATTAAGGTGTCTATGATTGTATAAATTGTAAAAATCTTACTTGCATTATTATATATTTAATAATATTACATAAATTAAAATTTCAGTTGATTATACTAATATATAAACAATGAAATGGAAATAAAAACTAACACCAATAAAAAAATTAGTAAAGTTATTTTGGTGTCATGAAATTGCATAAATTTCTTTTGATGTTCCATATTTTGTGTGAGCGTATATTGTCTGATGAATAGATCTTTTATGGATATATTTTTCCATTTATTGGTTGATGATATTAAACAGATCTTTATTCTTCATATAATTTAAATTAATAATATTATGTTACTACTATTTTTTATTGTACCATAAAATTTGAATATTAATTATATTATGGATGTGATCTACAGTTTAAGTTATAGCAAATTACAATGTAAATATTTTTTATTACTTAGTGTTAATTAATTCAAATCTTGTATTCAAACACTCTTGATTTTCATACATTTATTCTACAACTCATTTTCTCTCTATTTTTCCCGTCTTATCATATCACCAATATATCACATCTATCAAATTACTCTCTTTATTTATGTTTCTCTCAAGATGTCTAGGAAGTGTTTGAGTTTACACCAAACGTTTTCCTAATTAATTCTCACTAAAGTTGTCAATAAATCCTTCATTTTTTAGCAATAATTTTTAAACATAACATATTTACAAAAATCAAAAACATATTTAAACTTAAAATAAATAATTTTAATCAAAACCTAACATATTTAGAAAGTAGGACTCAAAATCAGCATTAATTGGATTTACTTATTGATGGTAGTGTAGTAGCTAACGGATGATATATCGAACAGATGAGAGACAAAAGTATAATCAGATTATTTTATACTTATTTCACAAACTTTAATTTTCTAATTTCCAAAAAAAAACAACAATTATTGAATAACAATTAGAACCAAGAGGATCGCATGGGTTGTCCATGGAGGTTCCATCTCTTCAATTTCTCATAAAGTTTGATCAATGAGTGTCCATTCTATTTAAAATTATTAGGTTTGGGACATTTCGAAATGTCTCAAAATGAATGTAGGAATGGTTGATGACAGTAGCAATTTTTTAAAAACAAATAAATTTGAGTATGTTTAATGTCGGATCTAATTTTTGCAAAATGTGTGTTGAGGCAGTTAAATACCTTCACAACCATCGCAATCATCTATTTACAACGGTTATAACCGTCCAATGTGTCCCTTACAACTGCTGCAAATCAATTTTATTTTTTTTGTAGTGCTTCTCTTATCATAAATTTATTTTTTGGGTTAAGACTAACCATTTCGAAAGACTAGTATAACATGTAACATATTTAACTATCTATTTTTTATTAAATATATATTTATTTAAAAAAAAAGTGTGTAAACATATAATTTAAGACATCTCCAAATATACTAATTAATTAACATACGAATGAGATTGAATTCTATTTTTTAGTCTAAAGTGGTCTTTTGAGAATCATAAATTAAATGACATTTTATTTAACTTTTATTTATAATAATATATTTAAATATTTCAAATATTATTGCAGGTTGAAATGTTTAAATAACATACAAGAAAAAAAGTTATTTAAAAAACATAAGAATCTAATATAAAACAACAGTAATATAAAGTGCTATTTATATTATTCAAATTTAATTTTCGTTAATTTTGACTCATTTATTGTAGCATTATTCAACAAAATTCAAATTGCAAACTAAACATTCCCTATCAAAAATTTTGATATAGCATAGAGAATCAAAGCAACGTCGTTAACAACTTTAGCATACTTCGGGAGCAAAGATTTATCTGGGTATGGTAGGATACCCGGTCCGGGTTCGTTAATACAATCATCATAATCTCCTGTGATATAGAGTGCCATCCGGCTCATCCTACCATAATCTCCATCCTTTATATAGTTTTTAATTATTTCAATCTCACCAGCAGAACCATTCGGTTCACCAAAAAGATTCAAACATGCCCTGTAATGGGATTTTGCTTCAGGATCTTTATCATATTGATGAATTAGTGTCTTGATAAGTTTGATTGTGTTGTTCACTTCAGTATATAACACATCAATGGTATATTGGGCAAGGGTAAGTAGATCTGCACCTTGCTTTGGTTTAAGTAGAGTTATGCAAAGTGAAGTGTTAACGTCTTCATTCTTGCAAATGGTGTCAATATCTACAACTTTCATAGCATATGTGGATGCAACACATAAAACAAACACCACAAGGAAAATGTATCGACTCATATTGTATAATTGATTAATTATTTTTAATACGATGTAGTTAATGATTAACTCTTATAAATTTAAATTAGTTTATAAAATTGATTTCGTTGAATTCAAATTTGCTATTTAAGTATCTTAATAATGATTTGGATTTTGTAATTTTAATTAGTCAAAATGTAATATGTTAACTTGATTGATTTGTTGGATCGAAATTGACTAATCAAGTATCTTAATAATGACTCATAATAATAATAATAATAGTAATAATAAATACATAAATATATAAATAAAGAAACAAATAAATAAATATCTCCTTATATACATAGCTTTAAATAAATTGAATAGTAATTGAACAAAATGTAACAAATAATAAGAAACCCAAACGGGTAATGGATCCCACCAGATTTTGTTTTTAGTGATGTTATTATTATTATTATTATTATTATGAGAAAGTAGAAATAAGCACCACAAAAACACAACCCACAAAGTGGTTAACACAAAAACAAAGTTAAGAGTTAAAAAGTAATTGGTATACGACAGAAAACTATGGAGTGAATTTGTCGTGTCCAGTTTATTTGCGAAAAAGGAGTCGCCATTAATTTTATTTTTATCAAATTCGGGAGTCGAGTAGGGAAGTATTACCACTCTATAACGTCTAGGCATGGCAACGGGAGGGGGAGGGGACAAATTTCGCATCCTCCACACCCGCACCCGATTAATTGGGGAAAACCCGCTCCCGCCCCCATTACGGGTGTAGAATTTAGGCACTCATCCCCGCTCGCAACTGGTCTCGGGTTTTCCCGTCAGCACCCGCACCCACTCATATATATAAAATTATAAATTTAAAAATCATATTTATTATAATAAAATAATAATTATTAAACAATAATAAAATTAAAAAATATTTTATATAGAGATAAAATTATAATTTTTAATATTTCAAAAAATATTAAATATATTAAATATGTATATGTATATTAAATTTTAAAATTATAATAATAATAATACTTGCGGGGCGGGTTCGGGTTCGGGTGCGGGTGCGGGGTGGATATCATCACCCCCAAACCCGCCCCAGCCCCCGAATTTTGATGATGGGAAAATTCCGCACCCGCACCCAATTAAAGCGGATTTTCCCCGCCCAAATCAAGCGGGTTTGAGTGGGTACCCTCGGATGCGGATTTTATTGTCATCCCTAATAACGTCAGTTAAAACGGTTACCCCATAATTAATTGCATACAAATTATTTATTTATTTATTTATTTTTACCCCAAAAAGAATAATTATTTACATTAATAAAAGAAAAAAAATATTTTTTAGTAATTTCATTTGACAAGAGGAAGACTTTGCTCCTATCCGCATACGCAATAGGGAAATCAAAACTCACGTAGTTCGTGAGTAAAAGATATTTGTGTGTTGACTGATTTTATTATTAATTTTTATTTTATATATATATATATATATATCAAAATAAATTCACACTATAATAGTGATAATAATAATAATGATATTGATAATAATAATAATATTGATAATAATAATAATAGGAGTGACGTGTTGTTTATTAATTTGTATATCGTTTTATTTTAAGAAAATACTTTTTCTATTTTTTGCGTTTTGCAAATTGTAACAGATAAAAATTCAAGAGCGGATATGTGAGTCGGCGACGGATATGTGGCGTGAACTGACGTTGGTAATAACAAAAAAGTTTAAGATCTAACGCACGATAAAAAGGAAATAAATATAATAAATCATAAATTTGATAAAGAAGTAGACAATTATATAACAATTGACTTGATCTTTATTAAACTTGATCGTTAAACTAGAAGAGTTTCATGTTTATATCATACGTGCATAGAATAGTAAAAAAAAAAAAAAAACAACTCTATAACAACAATAATGTCAAAAAAATAGATGAGGAGAAAAAAGAAAAAAAAAGGTTTCCCGCACTAGAGAATTTTTTTTTTATTAGCTCTTGGTTCCAATCGTTCTTATCTCTCTCCTCCCCCTGTTGAGTTTCCATGTCCTCTTATTTATAGTTAGAAAATTAGGTTTAATTTTTTGGAAGACAATAATTCATATTAATGATCATTAAGGTTATTCGTAACATTTTCAAAAACCTACCACAATCACTTAATTAAGGTATGATTTTTTAACTCTTTTATTATAGAACCAATAAATTAAATCAGAATTGATATTTTTTCTTTTTATTTTATTTAATTTAAGGAAAAGTCAAAAATATCCTTAATACTTATTATTATATTTTTTTCTGCAAATAAAAAAGGAAGAGCTAGCAAAATTGTCAACAACCTAATTGTTTATTTTTATTATTATTTTTAGCATTATTTATTTTTTATTTTTTTTAATTATATATTTATAATTTTTCATAAAAACTTAAAAAGTGGCAGAAAAAATTAGGTGTCTACAGTTGCCCCTCTTTGCTTTAATTTTACTTGAGAGTAAAAGAAAAGTAAATATAACGACACTAATTTTGTTCAAAAGTAGAGGTTTGTTGCAGAACAATGTGAGTTGCTTTCTGTTTTGGGTGCGAGTCGGTTTCCCGATAAGATGCGGGTCGTTTTCTCGGCTTTGAGTGCGAGTTATTTTCTCGGCTTTAACATGGGGTCATTTTCTCGGCTTTGAGTGCGAGTCGTTTTCCCGGCTTTAACATACGGGTCATTTTCTCGGCTTTGGGTGCAAGTCGTTTTCTCGGCTTTAACATGCGGGTCATTTTCTCGGCTTTAACATGTGGGTCGTTTTCTCAACTTTGGATGGAGTCGTTTTCCCGACTTTAACATGCGGGTCGTTTTCTCAGTTTTGGGTGCGATTCGTTTTCTCGGCTTTAACATACATGTCGTTTTCTCGTCTTTTGGTGCGAGTCATTTTCCCGGATTTAACATACGGGTCATTTTCTCGACTTTGAATTTATAAAATATGTTGAATTAATGAATGGATGAATGAGTGAATGAGTGAATGAGTGAATGAATGAAATGCATGAATGAATGAGTGAATGAATGAAATGGATGAGTGCTTGAGTGAATGAATGAAATGGATGCATGAATATGTTGGTTTTTATCAATATTTTTATTGGATACAACCATTCAAATCATGAATGCGAAAAGCATTTATACACTTTTCTTGAACTTGATATCTCTGATCTATCTTCTGCGATCTTAAGTTGGATCTCATGTTGTTGTATGCCTTGTACTATAAACAACCTTTATTGTTGTGTTATAGTCTTATTCATATTGTTGATCATGTCCCTTTGAGTATATATTATTTGTTTTTGTTTTTGTTGTTTCTTTTTCTTTGAGTCTGCCCTTTCAGGCTTTCAACCCAACATATATTTAGGGGTCGTCATAGTTAGGGGTCCATTTCCCACGATAACCCTTTTAAACGGGTAAGATCTTTTTTAGCATGAAGTCTTCTTCCCGAAATTCTTGAGGACATATTTTTTCTTGTACATTCTTTTCGGTATTTTTTGATATAATTGCCCATGACATAAGACCGTCAACCTTTTTCCTTCAATTATATTCAATTGATCGAAATGGTTTTGTACCCATTCTGACTCCTCTAGTTTGACTTCCACTAATACTCTTAGCGAGGAGATTTCTACTTCAATGGGTAGCACAACCTCCATCCCTTATACTAGGAAAAAAGAAGTTGCCCTAGTTGAATCAATGTATGATACTCTTGTAGTGAAAATGGCAACATCTCATGTCAATCTTTACATGTTACCAAATTTTTGATGTTTTTATTTTCTACTTCACATGCTCTGTTCATTTTTGGTTTGTACGGAGACAAGTTGTGGTGTTGAATTTTGAAGGTGACATGCAATGCATCCATTATTTTGTTATTCAGGTTTGTATCATTTACAATAATGATCTTGCTTGGTAGGCCATAACGACATATTAACTTTTTTTTATGGATTTGACTACCACATTTTTGGTTACATTGGCTAACGAAGCGATCTCTACCCGTTTGGTAAAGTAACCGATCGCCACCAAGATGAAGTGACATTCATTTGATGTTTTAGGTTTGATCATTCCGATGACCCACATCGAGAACGAGCAAGGTGTCGGTTCGAAGAATCTTTCTAGACATGGTATCTCCGCTCATATGGATCCCATAAGGGCCATCGTAGACATCTTGTAGAATTTATTTCGCCTCATTGACGTCTCATATATCGTGTCCCAACATATGATTATCATAAAAATGTATTTTGATAAAAAAAAAAAAAAAAAA
>JBBPBT010000498.1:2705954-2716502 GCA_037974875.1 Cicer bijugum
TTTTGAAAAAAAAAAAAAAAAAAAAGATTTATGACACAAGAAAATGTTGAGGGAAGGTTCAGACAATCATTTTTAATGAGTAAATCTATGGTACAAAAAAAGGATTTCTAGAAAGAAAAGAAGATAAGGTGATCTCTTATGGGTAAATGACCCAATTTGTTAGTAGTATTTCATGAAAGAAGCGTGCTAATAACTCATGCCACAATTTCAATCATGTTTTTAACATACTTTGGAAGATATGATTTGCTCCAATCTATATCCACAGTGTTTCGGAATATGCTCAACTTTGACATTGATGTGTGTATGTAAGTTGCAATCTTTGGTCATCCCTTTTATAGATTCTCAAACTAGTCATCTTTTTTCATTATATATTTTTTTGTGACCCTAATTTTTGTTTAGGTCATCCTTTTAGATTTTCAACCTAGCGGGTCTTCATTTAGATGTAACACTTTTGAAGCATCAATGTGTGCAAGTAGTGATAAGTCTTCCTGTTCCTTATTGGTCTAGATCAAAGCAACACTTGAGAGTTTTTTTTTGGGGCTCATATAATTGGGAGTCCACTTGTCATGCTTGTCTTTTTAGATATGTGAAATCTTCTTGAACGTTAATTTCTTCTTTTGAAGCTCCAAAGTTAATATGTTCTTCTTTTAAGATCTCTTGAAATAATTGTCTGTAATACGAGGTAGTCAATATTTCTCTTGAATTGAATACTGTTGTTCAAAGCATGTCATTTACTCTTGATAAGGGGATTTATGTTTGAGTGGGTCGCACTGCCTTTATTCTATATAATAAGAATCAAAAAGGGTGCCCCAATTGTAGTGTGATACTTACTGAAGGTATTCTAGAATTACAAGGAACTTTCCATCTAGCTTTTCTCATACATTTGATAGTAATCAGGATATTTGTGACTTTCGTTCTTGTGAACGATTATTTTTCATCATAACTTACTTTGAATATTGAAGATAAAGTAGCTATAATCAACTAGTTGATTATATTATTGAGGGACATGATGGAAAATGATCATCTTCTTATTCCAGCTTTTCCATTATTGATTTAGTTGATTGGGACATTAGTAAAGCTCTTGCATTTACAAATCACTTAACTAATATAATGAGTTCACGAGTACCACTGGATCGTTTTTTCATTTAGATTTGCTAGGGTAGTGGCCTATTTCTTTTTATTTCTGGTTCTTGGCTGATATTTGGCCTCAAAAATATGTTTGATGAATCACATGCAGAGTATCCGCGAGCAACAATGAATTAGGCCTCCCTCTTTCTCATGACAGTTGTCGAGAGTGAAATAAATGTCAGCTAGAATTGTTGGTACTGGATTCTCCCTTTTATGTTTATGGCCATAAAGACATCTATTGCCATTAAATCCACAAAGTCTTTAATGTTTGGGAATAAAAAAAATTTGTATATAAGTAAGGCGAGTACATCCATGAAAGTGTCCCACTCTCCATCTCTCGCTAAATTTATTGCCTTCTCTTCAAGATATTTTATCGGGAATCCAATCAAATTGTCTATGTCGATTCTTTTTTACTCTATATCTTATATAGGAGTATCAAGTGTTTTGGCAATCATTTTCAGTGAGGGGTAGTGCTCCACGTACTGGTAAGGTTCACTCCCCTTTATTGGATGCTCCAATATTTGTTCAAACTCCTCCAACGTGGGGGCCAATTGAAAGTCCTTAAAAGTAAAACACCTGAAGGGAGGGTCATAGAATTGGGTCAACGCTGTAACGGCGTCCACTTGCACATTAACTTCAAGCAAATCGATGGTTCTCCCAAATTTCCCAGTAAAGATCACACGCTGCACTTTTTTCAATTTTCGTGCAAGATTTTTAAGATTTCTTACATTTGGTTTGAGAATTTTTAGTGGCAATGCCTTTCTTATGAGAGTATTTTTTGAGCCATCATTTGATCCCATGTTCCCTATAGTTAAAGATATTCACAATCAGCCTTAAATTTTATGACTCTAAAAATGACGTAGTAATGATTTTTTTTATGGCAGCCGTGATAAATAAAATGATGCAAAAATAAAAAAAAAATTAGGAGATTGAAAAAGAATGTGTGAGTACTAGAAGGTGACTATGGTATAGGGTAGGTAGTTCTCTCTTTGTTTGTTTTTTTTTTTTTAAGGAAAATGTTTTGAGAATGTAAAAAAATGAATGCAATGATTATGTAATAAACTATAATATGCAATGATTTTTTTACTATCTCATAATATGCAATGATTTTTTTTTTAAATAACATGTTACGAAATAAAAATAAAATGATGAAACATGCATGATTATGCGATGCAAATGTAAGATATAAATATGGTATATTTTTTTCAAATATGCATGGGACCTACATGATTATTTTCTAATTTAATTGTTCTATGGTCTTTAACGTGAACCTCCACCATGGGTGGCTCTATAGTTCTAAATTGGTTCCTAGAGCGCACAACTCAATTCTAAAATATTAATCCAAATAATAGGTAAACCATTAAAATTGAAATATTATAGAAAATGTCAAGTCTATGTGAGACTTTCATGACAACCAAACATGATGTACATATAAAGGATTATCATTACACAGTCTCTAACTTATCTTAGGTTGCAGTCAGCCTGGGTATAGAGCCCACTCATAAGTGTGTGAATCGTGTTAGTATAATGTGTAGAGAAATAAATAAAATAAAACAATCACAATCACAATAATTAAAATAAATGATTATATATACATAGAATTAATACATAAAATACCATAAATAGATTTAAGTTACCACAAATAAATAAATAGAAAAATGAATTACCACAATTAGAACAAATTATCATAAATACACGTAAGTTATCGTAAATAAATAAATAGAAAAAAGGAATGGTTAAAATTAAAACAAATTATCATCAATACATATAAGTTACCATAAATAAATAAATTAATAAATAAAAGCAATGACTATAATTAGAACAAATTAACATAAATACATGTATATTTCCACAATTAGAATAAATTATAATAAATACATATAGTTAATATATTATCAGAAAAACATATAAAATCAAACAAAAAATGAATCATCACAATTATATTCACAATAAATAGATAATAAAATAATTAAAACAAATAAAAAAAAGGAGGTAATATAAATAAAAATAAATAAATAATAATACACAATTAATTAGGTTAAGCTTGACTCTCAAAAGCTCTAAGTGGAGTCGCCAACTGTCGCGTCCAATTTGTTCGAAAAAAAGGAGTCGCCACCAATTTTATTTTTATTAAAGGAAAAATTGGATAAAACCTAAAATAATAATTTTTTAACTAGAAATTCAAATTCGGGAGTCGATTACGAGTAGGAGTAGGGAAGTATTACCACCATATAACATCCGTTAAAACGGTTACCCCATAATTAATTGCATACAAACTATTTATTTATTTATTTTTACCCCCAAAAATAATAACTATTTACATTAATAAAAGAAAGAAAAAAAATATTTTTTATTACTTTGGGTTGAAAAGGGGAAGACCTTGCTCCTACGTATCCTTAGGTGTAATAGGGAAATCAAAATTCACGTAGTTCTTGGGTAGAAAATATTTGTGTGTTAACTGATTTTAATATTAATTTTTATTTTATATATATATACATATCAAAATAAATTCACACTATAATAATAATAATAATAATAATAATAGGAGTGACGTGTTGTTTATTAATTTGTATATCATTTTATTTTAAGAAACATTTTTATATTTTTTTGCGTTTTGCAAATTATAACGGATAAAAATTCAAGAGCCGATCTGCGAGTCAGCGATGCATATGTGGCACGAACCGACGACGGTAATAACAAAAGAATTTAAGATCTAACGTACAAGATAAAAATGAAATAAAGATAATAAATTACGAATTTGATAAAGAAGTAGACAATTATATAACAATCGACTTGATATTTATTAAACTTGATCTTTAAACTAAAAGAGTTTCTTGTTTATATCATACGTGTATAGAATAGTAAAAAAAAAAACTCTATAACTACAATAATATCAAAAAAATAGATGAGGAGAAAAAAGAAAAAAAAGGTTTGTCGCACTTTTTTATTAGCCCTTGGTTCCAATCTTTCTTCTCTCTCTCCTCCCTCTCTTGAGTTTCTATGTCCTCTTATTTATAGTTAGAAATTAAGTTTAATTTTTTGGAAGACAATAATTCTTATTAATGATCATTAAGGTTATTCTTAGCATTTTCAAAAAATGATCATAATCACTTAAGGTATGATTTTTTAACCTTTATTTTTAAAAATAATAAATTAAATCAGAATTGATTTTTTTTTCTTTTTTTTATTTAATTTAACGAAAAGTCAAGAATATCTTTAGTACTTATTATTATATTTTTCTGCAAATAAAAAAGGAAGAGCTGACAAAATTAGGTGTCAACAACTTAATTGTTTATTTTTACTATTATTTTTATCATTATTTATTTTTTAATTTTTTTAATTATATATTTATAATTTTTCATAAAAACTTTAAAAGTGGCGGACAAAATTAGGTGTCTATAGAATTATTCGTGAGTTTAGATTTCGTACCAAAAAGTATACTTACATGTGATAAGTTTGTGATGTTTTTCCTACTAATTTTTTTGCTAAAATTGAGATTTTTGAAACACAGTAGCTGATATTTTTGTAATGTATGAAATGATATGAATGAGATGTTGAAGTTGCAGATTATGAAGATAAAAGAGTCATTTGAGAAAAGTAAGGGTCGCAAAGAGCATATACATTTGCATAGTATTGGAAGGACCATCGCATTGATGAATCTACATCATGGACTATAGCTTATGCGAGACTTCTATAGCATTAAAGATCATTAGATTTAGAACACACATTATATTGTATGTATGTGGCAGATGATTGACACTTTTGTATAGTCTTTACTGTACCAACTTTTATTTCATATCAACATGTTATCTAATCTAGCTTTTGTTTACTTTAACGACCGACAACCAGTTGAATTTTGGGTATATAATAATATCACTCTGCAAGATTTGATATGTTTTTTGTGAAGAGCAATAAAATGTTATTACAAATATAAAAGTCAATCTTGAGCTATAATGTAGTCATAATAATTAAGTCTGAGTAATAACATAATACAACTATAATACTAATGACGATCTCCTTCTCCGCATATGTGTAATGTCTTTTCTAAGTAGACATACATCTCATCTTCAGTATCTAGGCTCTGCAAGTCCAAACTATGTTGTATAAGATCACCCATTATCTAACACCGTGTATACCATTCACCAAGACTCGAAGCTTCAGGTTCCGGGACAATGGCACCAACACTAGCATCAAGACTAAGACTAGCACCAACACCATCATCAAGAACGTTAAAACAGGGAGGTATTCCAGCAACATAAGAGATCATCCAAAGATGAAACATTTTATAGTACCACTGTAAGTATTCCTCAACACACTCATGTAGAAATGTGATTAGATGTAATCTAGTGTTGAGGGGTTGAACAGAGTTCATGTACATATTCAACATCAACATCAACATCACGGACAGCAAACACGAACAGTGTAGGAGGGATGTACTGAGTATACTCAAACCGTCATAGACAGCACTCCAGAAAATAAGGTACCTTTTGGAGCACCAACGAATGTAGCCTGCAAATATCGATACAAACTGAAATCATGTCATGACGTCCTCATCGTAATTTGGCATTAAAAAAAGATCAGTAGGTCCCAAAGTGGCTGTAATGTGGTGTTCATAGTTTTTAAGGACGAAAATATCGTATGGTCCTCCAAGAAATAGAGGCTGGGAAGGCAGGAGATTTGGCAATTGCTCTTCCTACACAAGATTCTATTGATATTCCTCTTGTGTGTGATCCTCCTACAAATGATCATGTTGCCCCTCCTGTTGTATGCGATCCTCAAGCGAAGAATCCTAATGTACTACCTTCTCAAACTCAAGTTGAATATGATCCTCCTAATGCTCTTGTACCTCTTGTTGCATCTTTTCATTTCTCATTTTCCTTTTCTCCATAACCGTTCTTCTACTACATTGTGTAGGATGTCGAAATCAAAAAATTTCTACATTTCGCTCATCTGACTCTCACTAAAAAAATTACAAAGTAAATAAAGTGTAAAAAAATTTAATTGAAAAAATTCATTTTTTTCTATAATTTTTTTCATAGGAAAATCTTATTTTTTTTGAATTTTCTGGTAGTTTATTTTCTATCTGATAAAATTTTAAAACATAAATTCTCGAGTGAAAATAACTTCCAGAAAATTCATTTATTAATTTTTTGGTACATAAAATTACTACTAGAAATTTTGGAAATTAAAAAAAAATGTAATTAGTCAACTTGATTGTTCTGTTGGAACGAAATTGGCTAATAAAGTATCTTAATAATGATTTGGAATAATAATAATAATAATAATAATAATAATAATAATAATAAATGCATAAATATCTCCATATATACATAGCCTTAAATAAATTGAAAAGTGATAGAACAAAATGTCACAGATAATAAGAAACCCAAAAGGTGATTATCCCGCCGATTTTTGTTTTTAGTGATGTTATTTAGTACAAGAAAGTAGAAATAAGCATCACAAAAACATAACCTACAAAGTGGTTAACACAAAAACAAATTTAAGAGTTAAAAGTAATTGGTCTTAGATAAAAATATGGAGTGAATTATTCATGAGTTTAGACTTCGTACCAAAAAGTATATTTACATGGGATAAGTTCGTGATGTTTTTCCTACCCAATTATTTGCTAAAATTGAGAATTTTGAATCACAATAATTTATATTTTTGTAATGTATGTGATGATATGAATGAGATGTTGAAGTTGAAAATTATGAAGATAAAAGGGTCATTTGAGACAAGTAAAGGTCACAAAGAGCATAGACATTTGCATAGTATTGGAAGGACCATCGATGTGGTGAATCTTCATCATGGGCTATACCTTATGTGGGACTTCTATAGGATTAAAGCTCATTAGATTTAGAACACACATTATATTGTATGTTTGTGGCAAATGATTGACACTTTTGTGTAGTCTTTATTGCACCAACACTTTTATACATCTTTAAATATTTGTTTGAATGAAAATCACTTCAACTTTTATTTCATATAAACATGTTATATAATCTAGCATTTATTTACTTTAACGACCTACAACCAATAGAATTTTGGGTATATAATAATATTACTCTGCAAGATTTCATATGTTTTTTGTAAAGAGCAATAAAATGTTATTACAAATTATTTAAAACATTGACAGATTGTGATCGGCATACGTCGACATATTGTTTTTCTCCAAATTATTTAAAAAGTTACATAAAATAGTTAATTAATAAAAATTAATGGTAAATACTTTTATAAAGAAATGAAATAACATTTTAATTATTATAGTTTACGCTCAACCAAAATGAAAAATGGATTCTTATTTTGATATCTATCATTCTACTTGCCCTAATTATAACTTATAATGCTTGTAAAAAAATGTACGTTTAATTTTTCTTGATAATAAATCTTCTCTTATGTTGATAAACTTTTCTAAGCCAAAATTAACACATGACATTAATTATGTTTGAGAGATATGTCAAAAAATGGATGTACCATGTGCACCAAAATGATATAGGTAAGTCTTTTTCACTTTTTTTTATGTTGACCTCATTCTAAAGGTAGGGAATTTAATTCCCACTCTCATGGAGACAAGGAACACTCTAGATCTTAATAAACTTGACTTTTTTCTTCTTCATTGGTTGCCCCTTTTTATCGTCACTTGATATTAGCTTCGGTGGGGTACTAGTGATAAATACAATGTTACTAATGTTAAAAAGCGTTTTATGAGGGAAAACAAATTCGTTGACCTTGAGGAGAGGTATTGGATGGCAGAGGTCCATAGTAATCCACATAGGTTGACCAATGATTATTAGGTTCATCAATATTGGAGGGTTGAGCGACAGGGAAAAGAAGAATAAAACCAAGAAGATAATATTTTCTAATCATCTTAAATTTTTTGCCTTTCTATGAAACAATGCTAGAAATTGTTGATGGTATTCTATGTTATTTTCTTTGAGAAAATTAATTTTGTGACTAGAGTTAATTTTATCCGACAATGGAGAATAGTATGGGACTTTTCTCTATCTAGTGTAAGTCTAAAAGAGCCTTAATTTTTTTCTTTCTCTAGAGTAGGATTTCTATGGGTGTGTTTGGAATGAGGACTCTTAGACCGCATTGCTTTGTGGTCAATAGTTGTTCAAATGTGTTTTATTTGATAACATAATTATGTGGAACAACCTAGTTAGGATTAAGGATTCTTTAGAGGATAATATTCAGTGTATGGTAAGGGATTTTCACTCAGTTCTTTTTTAAAACGAAAGAAATGGGTGTTATTGGAGTAAGTTGGAATGGTTCATTTATTGAGATTAACGAGTTTGGTAGTTTTATTTTAAATGTGGGGCTTGTGCATCTTCCCTAACTAGGTAAACGCTCTATATGGTTCCAACCTAACAATAGGGACATGAGCCGGCTTGATGATCATATTCTCGTGTTCAGGGGTTGATTGGATATGTTGGGTATTTCCATCAAGTGGCCTCCCTAGAGATGTCTTGGATCATTACACACTTGAGTTTAGATATTTGTCATAGTTGTGGGGTCAAAACCCTTTCATTTTAATAATTATTCATTTGACCATAACAGCTTCCACGAGTTGGTCACCAAGGGGTATGCTAGGTCAGTTTCCTCACGTAGGATGACCTTTATTCTTAAGGAGAAGGTGAAGGCGCTTGAAGGGGACCTTAAATAATGGAATAAAAAGGTATTTAAGAACCTTGTTCTTAAGATCCAAGGACTTGTTGAGAATATCAAAGTACTAGATGTTAAGGCGATAGAGGCTAATCTTTCAATGGAGGAGATTGCGAACATGGTTTTGGCCAATCTTTGAGAGCTTCTAAAATCTAAAGACTCTCATGTCTTTCAAAGATCAAGATTGAGGAGTTTCTAAGAATGGGACACAAATACATGCTATCTTCACTCTTGTGTGAAGAGACGAGGGTGAAAAAGAACTTGATTTTTGCGTTATTTGTGGAGAATGTGTGGGTATAATAGGTAGCTAATGCTCGATAAGAAATTTTCTGCTACCTCTTTCATCACTTGGTGGATATACAGAGTTGACCTTTGATAGACGAGATTTAGATGCCTAGAATTAGTTAGGAGGATAGTTCTACTTTGTGGAACTCTTTCTTAGCTTCTGGAAAAAATGCAGTGGTAGCTTTAAGTGATGGGAATAAGTGCCTCAGACTGGATTCTGAAAAAAGGTATAGGAGTCACCTTAGGGTTGAAGTGGAGTTATGCACTTCTGAGCCACTTCTCCCTTTTTTTCTCTTCTTTTTGTCCCTTTAATTTTTTAGTGGTCCTAATACCATTGTCCTTTTAGAGTCACTTTTGTGTCGTATTCCCTTTGATCTATGAGTGGTCTTTAGAACCATATTTTTAGAGTGATCATTAAAGTTATATCAATGGTATAATTGTATAACGGTTTTCTACGATGCAGTAGAATACTGATATAATTTTTTAAAATAAAATAAAAATGATTACACCAAAAATTGTAAAAAATACTTGAGATAGAGATAATATACTAGAAGAGGTCCAAGTTTCCAAAATATTAATTGAATTATTTATTTTATTTAAATATAATTTCGGGCCTTAAATTTTTTTATGGAACTTTTCCATGAATTCGACTCTGATGTATGATGTGGCACCAATTTAAGTGATCCGGCAATAATACTATGCATTTGTGGGAGTTATGTCACATTTGATTGTTTATTATTAATTCCTAAAATTAAAAATATAATTAATTTGTGAAATTAATCAACCCAAAATCTAACATTGCTCAACATCATCACTGCTCACCAAATCTTATAAATGTTCATCGTCGTCACCTTCTCATTGCTTAAATAAATTATCAATATTTTAAAATGATCTTTAGTATTATCATTAATAATAATATTTTTTTTCTAATTTCTTTAAAGTAAAGATTTATTAGACACTATAAATTTAGGCTTTTCATTTTTATAAATAAATTTTATTATTCTAATCTTTATTAGCCACTATCATATGTGAAAGAGAAATAAGGTTTGAAAACTCTTACACCTTATAGCATCTTAAAAGAAAAATCAATAGAGTAATAAATATGATATGTTAAATGCGCATTAGAAAGTTTAAAGTGTCGACAACAAAAATAAGAGCAATATACAAAAACTACGTACATACAAAAATTTATGCACTTTTCTTTGATCAATGAAACAAAAAATTCATTTTACAATTTTTATCATATTATTTTTGTTTTACCTGTCTTTTTGAAACTAACAATTACTTATCAAATCAAATCAATTTACAAACTAATTAAGAATTTAATACTATTATATAATAATAAAAAATTAAGAATTACTCTTACCATAATCTACTCCTTCAATTTTCTAGTCACCAAAGTAATTAAATCTCTAAAAATATAAAATAATTAACCAACTCTCCAACTAAAAACCATAACTTAGAAAACAT
>JBBPBT010000498.1:2716739-2745537 GCA_037974875.1 Cicer bijugum
CATATAGAAATCTAAAAAAATTAATGATTTAACATTTATAAATGAAAATTAATACAAGTTAAATAGTTTGGTATCATTTTATTTATTTTTCATCAGAAGTTAATTTTACTTAAAATACAATGATAAGAGATTTTAAGTTATCAACACCACAAAAAACTCTACTATATGTAATCACAAAATCTAATATTTATAAATTCTTGTAACTATTATCTTAAATTGAATGAACTAATACAATACTATTGAGTTTTAATATAATCAATATTTTGGAAGCTTTGCATCTTCTAATAACATATAATAGGTACAATTATTGATGAAGAAAGCTAATACAAGTATAGAACCATAGAAAAATAAAAAAATATCACATGATGATATCACAAACTTAATCATGCATATATTTCTATTTTAAATATTGGTGGAGAATCTTAGTATAGAGAATCTGCCAAATTGGTTAGCAAAATTTGTGTTGGTAATTTTTGTTATTGTTTTTCAAACAAGACTCAATTTAATTCTCTTTTTTTTATATAGAATTTTTCGTCAAAGCATAATTTAGTTTTATAACTGTACGCTAGCACAAACTTTTATTAAATAATCATCTGAAGCTAATGAACAAATCTTATTTCATGATGCTCTTTGATTTTTGATGTTGCTAATCATAGCCTAAAATGCAAAAATTAGGTGACACATTTTATGCGAGAGTCGTTTATAAAGTAGTTAATGTTGAATATAAAAGTAGATCAGCTGTCGTTTTTAAAGCTTTATAGGCATTAAATTTATGTAAGTAGTTAATGTTGACTTACCAAGAGTTCCTTATCAAACTACCACATTGAGCACTCTCTTTGAACAATAAAACCAAGGAATCATTTTACTAAAATGACTAAAACCAATAATCAAACCCAGTGGCGGATCTTGCTCAAAATATCGGGGGTGCGACAAATATTAACTAAAAGATTATAATTGAAATTCATAAAAGTTATGTAGTTTTATCAAAGATTCAACATAATATCAATACACAATAAAAATATAATATGTGAAAAGAGATGTTTACATTGAATTAAAGTTGTGCCCTTCGTTCTCCTAAAGCCTTGAAATCATCGATAATTGAATCAGAACTAAAGGTTTCAGCTATTTCTTTTTCAATATAAAGCATCATATTGTCAGCAAGAAATTCATCCTCCATCTTGTTACGCAGTCTTGTCTTGATAATCTTCATTGCTGAAAATGATCTTTCTGTAGTAGCTGTAGAAACTGGAAGAGTTAAGATAAGACGAATTAATCGATCAATCAAATAATATGTATTCGCCTTCCCTGTTTTTTTAAAGCTTCACATAAATCAGACATAGTTGACAAGCTATTCAAATCTGGATTACTAACAACGTCAAGAATAAAGTGCTTCAATTGAAATCTCAAATTAATTTTATCTTGATAATTAAAATCCACAGGATAAAATTTATTTACAAGAGCACATATATTATCCATATCAAATGCTTTGTAAATATCTTTAGGAACCAAACTATTACTTAGACTCAAAAGCTCCATTGTTTGCCCACAAAATATGTGATTCAATTCCTGCAATTGTTGATCAATTGTAACACAAAAGAGATTCACTCTATATTGTTGACCCATTGTGATGTGATCATGTTGATGACGAGCGCGTCATTCGTGCTCTATATAAATAGCATTACAATCGGGGGAATCAATATCATGCTGCTCACAAAATAATATCACATTTTTCAATAAATCATCTCAACCATCATCTCTCAACTTCTGAATTAATATTTTTGTATTATTGACTAATTGCATTGCATTAAGTATATCTTGAGATTTATGTTGTAAAGCTTGACAAAGATGATCTGTAATTCCCATAATCTCTTTCATCATGTGCAAAATCAATATAAACTCAAATGATTTCATAAGCTTATGAGCACCATTAGCATTACCACGTGTAGAATAACCTGTTCCATTTCTGCTAATATCTTGAAGAATTGCACAAGTTGGATTATACAAATTTATCATACTACAAACAGAAGAAAAATGTGAGCTCCAACGAGTATCACTGGCTCGTTTCAAATTGCAAATCTGATTTTGTCCACTACCACTTTCAAGTTCACCAATCTCCAACAAAGTTGAAATCTCCTCTAATATGGCACTTTGCAATTCATCATGTCGCTTACTAGAAGAACACAAAATATTGATGATAAAAGTTAAGTGTGAAAAGAAATCATGAATAGGAAAAACTTCTCTAGAAGCAGCAACCAAAGCAAGTTGTAATCTATGTGCAAAACAATGTATATAATAAGCATAAGGACAATCTTTGAGAAATAATGCTTGTAATCCATTCCACTCCCCTCTCATATTACTAGCACCATCATACCCTTGTCCACGGATATTTAAAACATCAAGACCATATCGAGAAAGAACATCACAAATGGCTTTTTTAAGAGTGATCGCCATAGTGTCTTTAACATGCACAAGACCAAAAAAACGTTCTTGTATCAATCCATTTTTATCCACAAACCTCAAAATAATAGACATTTGCTCCCTTAGAGATTCATCACGTGATTCATCAACAATTATGCAAAATTTAGAATCCCCAATCTCTTCTCGAATATAGCTTTTCACTTTACTAGACATGATATGCAAAATTTCCTTTTGAATTTTAGGAGAGGTATACTTTGAATTATATGGAGCATTCTCTAGCACTACTTTTGCAAGTTCGTCATTGTATGATGCTAAGAGTTTGATCATTTGAAGAAAGTTACCTCTATTTTTTGATCCTAGTGATTCGTCGTGGGCACGAAAAGCACAAGCTTGAAATGTGACCCAACGAATTGAATCAATAGAGCTTTTGAGACGAAGTCTATTTTTGTTGATGAGATCGGCACTCTGCACGTTAAATCCATTTATGATGTAGATAGATTGATTGCACAAGTCTTGACATGCTTTCATTGCATTATTGTGAAACCCAAATAATAAGAAACCCAAAAGGTAATGGATTCCACCGGTTTTTGTTTTGAAAATTTTACCCTATACCCACTCATTTATCTCTATACCCCCAAAAGTAAAGGAAAATACTAAAATACTCTCATATATATTAAAAAAAAAAAAATTCATTTAGCATTTCCATAACAGAAATAAGAAGAAAAAAAAATCCGAAAAACTTCTTTCAAGTTTTCCGGTAGACAACTTTCACTCCAAAAAACTTCAACGTAACATTTCCGGAAGCCATCGAAAAACTTCATTCGTAACATTTCTTCATCTGTATGGTCCTCTAAGAAATAGAGGTTGGTAAGGCACGAGAAATAAGAAACAGAGGTTGGTAAGGCACGAGAGGTTGGTATGGTCCTCTTAGCATTTCCGGAACAGAAATAAGAAGCAAAAAAAAAAAATTCCGGAAAACTTCTTTCAAGTTTTCCGGTAGACAACTTTCACTCCGAAAAACTTCAACGTAACATTTCCATAAGCCACCGAAAAACTTCATCTGTAACATTTCTTCATTTATCTTTTTTAATGTTTTCCGGTAACAACTTTTTGTACCGGAAAACTTGAAAAAAGTTTTCCAGAAATAAGGTGTACTGGAAATCCTTTTTGTAGTTCCGAAAAAGATGAAATTATAAATAAATAAAAAAAAAACTTTGAATTAATAAGGGTATAATTGCCATTTTCAAAAAATTATGGGGGTATAAGTATAAAAATGGGGGTACAGGGGAAATTTTTTCTTTTGTTTTTAGTAATGTTATTTAGTATGAGAAAGTATAAGTAAGCATCACAAAAACACAACCTACAAAGTGGTTAACACAAAAAACAAAATTAAAAGTTAAAAGTAGTTGGTCTTTGATGAAAAGTATGAAGTGAATTATTTGTGAGTTTAGACTTCGTACCAAAAAGTTTACTTACACGTAATAAGTTTGTGATGTTTTTCCTACCCATTTATTATGAAGGTTAAAGGGTCATTTGAGACAAGTAAGGGTCGCAAAGAGCATATACATTTGCATAGTATTGGAAGGACCATCGTTGTGATGAATCTACATCATGGGCTATATCTTATGCGGGACTTCTACAACATTAAAACTCATTAGATTTAGAACACGCATTATATTGTATATTTGTGGCAGACGATTGACACTTTTGTATAGTCTTTATTGCACCAACACTTTTATACATCTTTAAATATTTGCTTGAACGAAAATCATTTCAACTTTTATTTCATATCAACATGTTATCTAATCTAGCCTTTGTTTACTTTAACAACCGACAACTAGTAGAATTTTGGGTATATAATAATATCACTCTGTATGATTTGATATGTTTTTTGTGAAGAGCAATAAAATGTTATTACAAATATAAAAGTCAATCTTGAGCAATAAAGTAGTCATAATAAATAAGTTTGAGTAATAACATAATACAACTACAATACTAATGACAACCTCCTTCTCGAGATATGTGTAATGTCTTTTCTAAGTAGACATACATCTCATCTGTAGTATCTAGCCTCCGTAAGTCCAAACTATGTTGTATAAGATCACCCATTATCTAACACTGTGTATATCGTTCATTCAGCAAGACTCGAAGCTTCAGGTTCGGGGACAGTGGCACCAACACCAGCATCAAGACCAAGACTGGCACCAACACCGTCATCAAGAACGTCAAAACAGGGAGGTGTTCCAACAACATAAGAGATCATCCAAAGATAACATATTCTATAGTACCACCGTAAATATTCCTCAACACACTCGTGTGGATATGTGACTGGATGCAATATAGTGTTGAGGGATCGAACAAAATTCTTGTACATATTCAACATAAACATCACGGACAACAAGCATTGACAGTGTAGGAGGGATGAACTGAATATACTCAAATCGTCGTAGACAGCACTCCAAAAAATAAGGTACCCTCTGGAGCACCAACAGATGTAGCCTGCAAATATCGATACAAATTGAAATCATTTTGTGGCGTCCTCGTCATAATTTGGCGTTCAAAAAACATAAGTAGGTCCCAAAGTATTCAACTCTGCTATATAATATGCAACATTCTCATATGTTTGTTTAGCACTGCATTGAAACGTCTTTAGCTTTGAAGATATATGTTCACTCATACTACGTTAACAAATGTTAGAGAAATATTCTTAAATCCATGTCTATAAAATAATTAAAAAGTGCAAATAACTAATTAAACATTTTTATCAAATTACAATATAATAAGTACTCTTTATTCCTATTTATAAGAAAATGTGAGCCATGAAAAGTAGCTGCAATGCGGTGTTCATAGTTCTTAAGGACGAAAAGATCGTATGGTCCTCTAAGAAACAGAGGTTGGTAAGGCACGAGATTTGGTTGTTGCTCCTCCTGCACAGGATCCTATTGATCCTCCTCTTGTGTGTGATCCTCCTACACAAGATCATGTTGCTCCTCCTGTTGTATGTGATCCTCAAGCGCATAATCCTAATGCACTACCTGCTCAAACTCAAGTTGAATATGATTGTGTAGGAGGTCGAACTCATTCTCCTTTTCTCCATAACGGCTCCTCTACTAGATTGTGTAGGAGGTCGAACTCAAGAATTTTCTAAATTTCTTTTTGCTCATTTGATCCTCACTAAAAAAATTACAAAGAAAAAAAGTGGAAAAAAATTTAACCAAAAAAATTCAATTTTCCTATAATTATTTTCAACAGAAAATCTTATTTTTTGAATTTTCTAGTAGTTTATTTTTTGTATCGTAAAATTCAAAAACGTAAATTCTTGAGTGAAAATAACTTTCAGAAAATTAATTTTTAAAATTTTTTGGTACATTAAATTACTGCTGGAAATTTTGGAAATTCAAAAAAAGTTACTTTTTCAAATATTTTGGAATGCGAAAGTATGAAACAGTTGTCCTAATTTTTTTTTTTCATTTTAACTTTACATGATCTTAACTTGTGCCGCACCAAGTGAAGCATTATTCATCTCAATTTGACCCATGAAACGGTGTCGCAAAATGAAGGGGAAATAATGGTTCTAGTGGACATTTTATAAATGGGTTTTTACTCTTTTCCAGCTTCTGGTTTCTGCTGCAAAGAGTTGTCTAAGGGGTAGTTTTGTGCCAAGCAAGAACTGAAGTATATAAAATCTGCTAAATATAGATCACACAACAAATAACTTCCATAATAAAAAATCATCACCTCTATACACTTTCAAAACCTATTCGAGTAATAAGCAATTTACTAGTAATTTTTCTTTTCCAACTACCACCATTTAAAAGATGAGATACAATTACGGAGAACAAATCAAAGAGAAATTTCTAGTCTGTAAAAGATACAACAGATCCCACGCGATAAATACACTCTTGTCAAAGAAAAATGTTGCGAGTTTATTCACAACCGTCAAAGCAATTGTCTAAGCTGTTCGTTTTCCTTACGAAGAGACTTCACTTCTTTCATCAACTCCGCTTGGTTTTCTAGAATTGAGTTCATCACGGTTGTCATTGCCATCTGTTGAACGAGACAATTAATTAGAGAAGAAATGAAAAATGCAAACGACCTACACTTATTCAAGATGTGCATACCTCTTGCAGATGAAACTGACTTAATATTTCAAGATGAACGTTTCTCACATCCTCGTGTATTGATTTCTGAAAGGAATCTAGTGTTTCTTCCAGGGTCCGTTGAAAAAGCTGAAGTGTAAATGAAGATCCTTGTGCATCTGACTGAGATGTTTTCTGTTGTGATATTATTCCCTACCATAAATTACACAAATCAATAACCTAAGCAAACTCGTGCAACTAAAATAAATATGTATCAACATATTACTATAACGGATATAAACTAGAGCTAGAAACATGTTTTGTTCTCTTTTAAATGCAAAAACCGATACATGCAATTCAATCAACAAATCTAAATAAGTTGTAAATATAACATACATTTGTCAGTGGTAGAGAACCAGATTCTGTTCCAGTTGATATATCGGACTTCAACAGCAAGCTATTTAGAAGTTCTTCTCTGGTTTCTGCTCCTGATTTCTTAATCTTAGGTGAACCAACTGAAAGAGATACTCCATCACCAAAGGAAGGTGCTGTGCTTATTCTTTCTGCATAACTTGAAATTCTTCGAGAAAAAGATGACATTCTAGGAGAATCAGATATTCTTGGGGATTCAACATTTGCCTGTACAAGGCTGCTTTTTGTACTGATGGACAAAGGCAAGGAAGTAGAGAACATGTGATCAGTAAATCCCAGTGAAGTCTCCTGGCTTGTAGAAACTTCTTTGGTGCGTAAATTGGAAAAATTTAGGCTTGAACTGGTATAGGAACTGATACTAGATGATGAGGATGTATCCTGCAATCCAGAAAGCATTGATCCTGCTGTCTGACCACTGGAAGCCAACATACCAAAACGAGACGGTGCATTTACAGCCGGACGTACGTAAGTATATTTATCAGCTAACTTCTCACCACCCCAAGCTTCTGGAGGAGTGATGGACGAATCTTCACTCTTTGTAGATGGAGGAGGAGTTAATCCCACAAGTGGAAAGGAAGATTGAGTGATATCCTACAGCAAGTTGGTATTATCATAAATCACTATAAGATTAAAAGATCAACCACCTGGTCAAAAGTAAATATCAAGTGTGTATGAAATGTTTAAAAAATGGGATTTGACTAATTAATGTTTGAAAATTGAAAACATTAAATGCTATCCACACATTTCTTAATTTATCCCTGAATAACAGTACTGGTTATAGTATCATGGAAATATCATTCCTGATAGTGTACTAATATGCCTTGAAACCTCCATAGTTCCAAGTCCTACGAATCAGAACTGTTTAATTGAAGGCATGTTGCAACTTGAATTGAAGATTTATTCATAAATCAACATTTCACAATAAGTTATACTCAATATTAGGGAGAGAGTAACCTGCTTGGCAGTTGAGCCAGACTTCCAATCAGATATTGGATGATCACTGATTACTTCTTCTGAACTTGGAAATCTTCGACTGGATGATGGAAACAACATAGGTTTCCTATCTGAAAATAAATTATCCTTCTTTGCCCCATTTTCATCCCACAGAGAAGGTGTTATTGGTGGAACATCCACAAGAGGTGAGAATACCTCCATGTCATCCTTGAAGTTATAACTACCACGTGGAGCATGCAACCTGGATAGTGTTCCACCTGGCCATAAATGGTTTCGGTGTGGTGTTTCCTCTCCAGTGGACACATTTGGTAGGTTTGATGTAAATCCACCGCTGGATGTTGCAAGCAAAGATGTGTCAAGGGAAGCACCCAGCCGACCAGAATTCCTAGTACCTGACACTGATGTAGATTGGGAAATGCTTGATGAAGTTGCAGAAGGTAAAGGATCAGGCATAAGGATTGAATCTTCAATAGCATCTCCCACAAGAGCAGTCTCAGCAGTACAATTCCTTTCATCAACAATAACTGGTTTTGATCTTTGCCAGCATAAGCTTGTAACAGCCTGTTACATGGTATAGTAATAATCATTTAAGAGTAAAAGATGACATTAAGTAGAAACATAAATTGATAACCTAACATCAAGAGATAAATGCATTCACTGGAAGAACGTAAGAATATGTGAGAGAAATTTCTGAAACGCTTAGAGTGATTTGCACCGATCTTCTATTTATACACTCTTAGCAGTAAATATAAAAATAATCTACAGTACATTGACAACCAAATTAATGATGTTGTTATTGTTACTTCACAAGTGCATGTATGATATTACATAGGTACATGAACATAACTGCTACAACTCCCAATGCTAATATTAATTCCATCACTTTCATTTAAAACAGTTTCAATATTGTATTGTATGTTGTGCTAGAGATGCAAAATACACAAAGCAGTTCCCAACTAGTTCCACTTCTTCTATGAGTCCATTTTAATGTCAGGTGAGACAAATCTTACAAAGCAACCTACAGAAGGTTTAAATGCAATAAATCATCAGATCGAAAGACATAACAAGCAAAAATACTTACCTCTGAACTACCATATGCGTGAAGAACACCAAAAGGTTGTGGTTTTCCACGTACATCGTAGAAAGCCACACGCCCATTGCTAGTTCCGGCGGCCAGCAACCAACCATCGTCTCTGAAGGCCAATGAAGAAAAAGGAGCTTCACAAGAAATGCAAGATGCTGGTCTTCTTGATCCAGAGTCATATGTGTATAATTTTTTATCAAGGCCAACACTAGCAATGATCTGTTAATTGGAGAAATATATCAGAAAACAAAATTATCTTAACCCAAAGAAAGGGGTAAAATGTTCACAGCAAGATGAAAAAGCCTCAATGTATATAAATCTAACACAAGCCATGAAAAAATAAAAAACCTTGTCGTTGGATGGAGAGAAGCTAATGCCAGCAGTTGGTGCAGAATGTTGCTTCATCCATGAAACCTTAATAATTTTCCAAAAGCATATGTTGTCAACTTGAAAATATCCATTTGGAATAATAATGACAAAAATAGTCAAAGTCGGAGAAAATTCGTACAAAAGGAGGTAACTCAATGAAAAACAATATAAACAAACTGATTACTAATAGCATGTTTGGATTATGAATAATGCAAGCAACACACTCTTTAACACACATTTTCTATCTCTTTGATTGGTTAAAATACACATGGCTCCCACCAAATTTAGCTGGGACCCACATGTTTTGGTGGGAGCTAAGTAAATTTTAACCATTTAAATAGAGTGTGTTGGAAAGTGTGTGTTGCTAATACTTCTCTTGGATTATAGTTTCCACACCAAAAACTTAGTTTCAACCCCAAATAACATGTTTCGTGAGACCATGGCTGGGCATGTTGGAGCATAATTTTTGGTCTCAAACCATGGCTAAAGTGGTCATGCAAAATGTTCTTATTCAATTCGGACAAACCATGATTGTAAAACTATAATTCAGACAGGATAAAGACATGATTCTGAAGGCTGTAGAAGATGTTAAAAGTGAGGTTATGCTCTAGTACAAATTTAAAAATGAGAAAATCAATTAATTGCTTCAACTATCAACCAAGTCCAAATTGTAGAACTTTGCAGTATGTTATATAATATTAAGTGAGCATATTGCATACCTTAGGGCTGCGTCCAGTTGTGTCCCACAAATGCACCGTCCCATCATCACCAGCTGTCACGAGAAGGTGACGACTAACCCGAGAATAATCAAGAACTCTCAAAATCTGGTCTTACAGTTTCAAACAAGGCAGATTAATCCATATACACTTATGCAAGGCCAAGCCCCAAGCAGAAGGTTTCAAGTTCAAAAAATGAGGAAAAAAACCTGTTGATTGGGGTCTTTGAGTTCAGCTGCCCTTTGCCCAGAAGCAAGGTTATGAAGTATAAGGTCCCCGCTGAGGCTGATAGAAGCCAAATGTTCATCTTTACAATTGTACATTACACCTGTGACAGTATTAGTGTGACCTTTTAGCCATTTAATACACCGCTTTCTTTGCAAATCCCATATCTTTACAACTTGATCGCTTCCTCCAGAACATATATATCTGGATGCTTTGTTGCTGAAACTGATAGCCAGTATTGACTCCTGCCAATAAAATAACCAGCATGAAGCAATGAAGTAAAAGAAAAAAAGAAAGTGATTAATCGTGCTGGAATCATGAACTATCAGTACCACTAACACCAAGGAGTGAACATACAATTGTAGCAAATAAATGGAAAAAAAGGGACAAGTTTATGCAGGAAGGTGACTCCAATTACAATGCAAGTCCAGACTGGAATCTCAGCCACTTCTGTATCATGGATCTTAAAATTACGATGCATGATACTATGATCTACCCTAGAATGAATCAGATAGCATGCAGAAGCACTTTTAAGTGAAATCGTGATTTTAATTAGGAAACCATTTGATTTTACGAATTTGAGGCAACCTTGCCTGCTTTTCCTTTAACTCTGGATCCATTTGGAGATTGCATGACCTAGTTTATTTAACACCGTAAAATTGCAGCCGCATGACCCTGTTTATCAATTTAATCACCATTTAGCACGCTCAAAGAAGGATTTTGAAGAGTTCCATATGAGGTTAGGAAACAAATGTAGGACATTGTTTATGGATTGCAAATTAATCTCATTAAGAAGAAAACTCCAGGTGAGGATGAAGTAGATAGAGGCTATCATTAACAAGGAAAGCTTCGTGTTTTGTATGCGACTTTTGATTAATTAAGACTTGTTCAGTCATTTTGGATGTTACTTATGAACTTATGATTGTGACATGTTTTCTATGCACTATATATGAACTTAGTATTATTTTCATTTTGGTAGGATCTTACAATCCTAGTTACAATCTTGCGTTTTACAGTCTTGAAACCGCATCCCGATCCTAGTTAATTATTTTGGTAGCATCTTATGACCCTTGTTACAATCTTATGTTTTACAATCTTGCTAACCCCCCTCCCGATCCTAGGCATAATCTCAATCTTGACAGCATTGCATACCGCAAAGAAAAAATAGTAGTATTACACAATATTAGTCATCCCCTCATGCATATCAAAGTTCAAAACTCTATTTATTGAACCATAGAAGGATATTTTTTTGTTAAAGTTGGGAAATTAAACAATAACAAAAGATTACAGCTAAAAGAATATTCTCTTAAGAAAGCTATTACCATTCTGAGTATAAATAGCCGAACTAATTACCACAGGAGGAGAGTTCCAAGGAGATTCACCAATGTCAATTTTTTATCTCCAGTTCAGTAAAGATAAACTACCAATTTACACCAAGAATCTCACAAGCAAATATATGCCCACATTAATAACATTGCCTCTAATCATAAATTCTAAATAAAACAACTTCAAACAAAGTGCACAGAAAAAAAGTGTTTAAAACAACACTAAATCCCCTAGAAAGCTTTAAACTTTCTGCACAATGTATTACACATTGAAAAACCCAACATAAAAAATTACCTCAATGTTGTCAATACTATCAGTACCGGCAACAGGAATAGTCCCCATACTATGTCCATTCTTACGCCACAAAGAGATCCTCTTATCATCTCCAGCACTTGCAACAACCAAATCTGTTTCAGAAACACAATTCACAAAAATCAAACAGAACCAAAAGTTGCTGAATTTTTCTACCAACCACAATTTGTGGAAATGCAAACCCTAGAAATAAAAAAACCAAAAAAAAAAGAAAGAAAAATGAAGTTACTTGTGTGATTCCACTTGACTGAATTGACTTGAAAACCAGGAGAAGGGGTAAAACTAAGGGTACAAGGATCACCGGGTTTGACGGATGAGTCGAATAGCTTGTCGGAGGCGTCGAATAGTTTGACGGTGTCGCCGCCGCTGGCCGCCAATAACGACATTGATGGATCTCGAAAAATTGTCGCCGGTAATAACCGAAACTGTAAGTGGTAAGAAAATAGATTTGGAATTGGAATTGAAAAATGGAAAATACGGAATTAGAAACCCTACATTATAATAGATTGGGAAATTGAAAAATTTGAAAGAAGGTATCATACCGAATGAGCGCCTTTATATGATTGGAAAGTTGGTGTGGCAACCCAGCTCTCAATTACCCGTTAACATTTTTTTTTCGAATTCCATTTTAATTAATACAATTTTTTTTTATTTTAATTTATTATTACACTGTTGATTACAATGTTAAATCCTAGTGTGCTTGCCAAAAAAAATTATATGTAGTGTTTTTTTTCTTTATAGTAATATTTTTTAATAGAGAAAAAACAAATACATAATTTTATATCTACCAATGTACCATAGTATTCAGACCATCGAAAATAATTTTTAAGCTTAATTGCACTTTTAGTCCCCCTATTATAGGTGAAAATTAAAAGTAGTCCCCTTATTTTGTTTGTCTCCAGTTTTAGTCTCCAAACAGAATTTGAGGTCAAATTATGATGAGTTGTCATTTTTTTTAATGACGTGTCAATAAATAGGTGACGTGACAGACGCTTACGTGGAATAAACTTATTATTATATTATTTCTGATTAAAAAATATAATTTTTATTTTCAAAAATCATTTTAATAATTGTGAAATATTTTTAAAAATATAATTAATAATTGTGAAATATTCTTTTTATGCATTCTTTCAATCATTCATATTTGTGTTGCTTTCTTCAACCACCACCACCACGATCCAACAACAACATTTCTTCATCTCTTCACCCATTGGAACAATACCTCCATCATTAGGGTTACCTTCCTTCAGATGCTTCCTTCCACATGCTAATCAATTCAGGAGGGTTCTGCAATGGTTTTTGCCCCAATTCGCTTAACCATTGTGAGGTTGATTAATTTCTCTTTCCCTCTATTCAAGTTTCATTATTTTTCAAAACCCCATTTTTCCCCCAACTCGTTGAAACTGTAATTTTGGATTCTATATAGGTTTTCTGAGGAAGGAAACTGTTGTAGACTATATTGTGTGTTATTGTTGTTGTTCTTTGTTTTTTCATTTTGTTTTTGAAGATGAAGAGATTGAAAAATGAATCTTCCAATTCTAAAAAGTTTAGACTATCTCATTTTTTATTTGGTGTTGGGGTTTTGTACTTGCTTTTTATATCATGTAATTTTTCAAAGTTTCTGAAAATTGTATCAACGTTAAGTGGTGATGAAAGTTACAATGGATTAGATGGGGTAGCTATTAGGGAATCTTCTGAAGATTCAGATTTGAGCAAACCCTTTGTTAGTTCTGTTTATAAAGATGCATTTCATAGGAGATTGGAAGATAATTTAGACAAAGATGCTCCCTTGATGCCAAACAAGGAACCAATGAAGGAGGAGGATCGTGGTCGTGAATCTACCAAGCGTATTCCTCAGGGATATGGTAGGATTACTGGTGAAATCATGATGCAAATAAAAAGATGATAAAAAACTCAATAATACTTTCAAAGTGGGGCTTTAGGGTTCAAAGATTTGGGGCTTTAGCATGAAACATGTTCATACAAATTTGGGGCTTTAGGGTTCTGCAATTTTATTTTAATTTAATTTAATTTTAACAATTTAATTATATTTTTAAAAATATTTCACAATTATTAAAATGATTTTTGAAAATAAAAATTATATTTTTTAATCAGAAATAATATAATAATAAGTTTATTCCACGTAAGTGTCTGCCACGTCACCTATTTATTGACACATCATTAAAAAAATGACAACTCATCATGATTTGGCCTCAAATTCTGTTTGGGACTAAAACTGGGGACAAACAAAATAGGGGGACTACTTTCAATTTTCACCTATAATAGGGGGACCAAAAGTGCAATTAAGCCTAATTTTTATATTCATTCATCTATAACCTATACTTGGCCATTCTATTTTTACATGGGTTGCTTTTAGATTATACGGCAAATGTTAATAAATGTCAAAAAGAACTTGTTAAAAAAATTTATTTTGTGGGAAGTAGTGTTTTTTATTTTTTTTAACGTTTAAAATTTGTTTTTTATACAAAATTTTTAATTTTAATTTTTTTAACAAATGTTCTTAAGACACATTCAAAATCATTTCATAATAATAATATATATATATATATATATTAAAAGACATATTTTTACGAGTTGAGTTCATATATACATTAGAGTAATGAGAAGCTTCAAACTTAAAAATTCACAAAAATACACAAGTGTTTATATATTATCCATTAATGCAGTCATTATATCGACAACGAGATTTAAATTCATGTTCTTATAGAAATTTAGTTAAATTCATATTAATTAGACTAATCAATGTTGCCACAAAATAATTTCAAACTCTAAATTGAAATCGAGACACTAAATACATTATAGATCCAAAAGCTCGAAGATGCAAATATGTGATTAAGTTGAGTGGGACTCTTAACTCAAAGTGTAACTAAAATAAATCATAAGAGTATTATATATATTGACATTTAAAAATCCTAATTCATGCAAATAATAAATACGCTATCATTTACATTATACTTATTTTAGGTAATTAAAGGGATATATAAAAATAAAAGGGAATTAAAAGAGAATTCTATAAATTAAGTTAAAGGGCCTTTTGGTTGTAGTTTCCCTTTGAAGCAAGACAATTACTTCCCCAATTCACTTGTATTATGCAGGAAAATTGGAATTAAATTTTTCAATGACATGCCATGATAAAAAATTCCAAATCATATATCAAGGCTAAATATTGGTGTTCCAATGATACTTCCCAGGAACATAGATCAAGTTAGTAAACTATGTAATCCAACAGTTAGTGATAAATGAAGTTGACACAATCTAATTTAAGATTTCTATTAAATTTTTAAGGAAGCCAATTTTCATTATTGTTGTGTTTTACAATGACAATCAAAACAATCTTCTAATAAAAAAAGATTTCAGTGTGAACTAATCTTACTTAATTTTAACAACACTATTTATAATTCATACAATTATAAAAGAAATAGAATTTCAAATACAAAAATATTTGAAAAAATCACATCAGCTTATATTCTATCATATGATTTAAAAAGAAAATAATATTTAAACTTAATTAACAGTTACGTTTTTTCTCAACTAAATCGGAATATGTTCTTTCTACTATGAATGAAATTTAACTAACAGTTACATTTTTTGATTCACAATTAGTAAGTAACTGAAGATGTATCTAAGAAGTATTGCCGAAAATATTTTTAAAATAAACTTTAAAATTATTTGACACTTCATTGGTCAGTATTAGGAGATCGTATATACTTTGCCATTTTTTGAAGTATATGTGCTTCATAGTTGCAATTTCAAAATTGAAATTGCAAGAGAATGAGATAGCAGGAAAACTGATTGAGTTTTAGGATTGGTTTGGTGAAAAATGGAAGAGGACCACAACTCAAAAAGTAGCAGAAATTGAAAAAAAAAAGGTCTATAATTTTCTTTGCAAAAAATCGGCACTGTACTTTGTCTATTGTTTAGGGTTACATTTGAGGCTTCCACATAATTAAGATTAAAGTTTAGAAAAGAGGAAACACAGTAGAAAGTAAGTATTGGAAAAAGGGTTTTGAGGGGAATTTGGCAACATGTTCACAACATCCTAAGTGCTCATTCGTCGTGGTTCCTAAACCACGGTGAAACCGAGTGCAGCTGCTACACAAGCTAAGGTATCGATTTTCTCTCTTCTCAACTTCTCCCACCTTTTATACAAACAAAAGCAAACATAGACGTTTCCTGATAGAGGCGACAATAATACCGAATTGGGATGCCTAGCATGAGATCATAATTTAACATTACAACATAGAGTCCATTAAGAAACAATATAATCCACCAATGGAATGTTATCTAAATAAAATCTGCGATAATCATCACAACACAAACTTCTCTATCATTGTAAATTGATAGTCTAATAATCAGACTACCCTCTTTAAGAACAGAGTAGATCATCCCCATAGTCAATCTATCTACAACACATATATGTACATATCATGTTGTAGAATAATTTTTTTAAAGATAAACGGAAAAATAAAGAAAATAAAAATTATAAAACTTTACTTCTATCGCCAACCACCGGTGCTTTAACATCCTATAACCAATATATTATGCTCGCTGCTTGATTGGATGGACTTCACGTGAAATTTGATCATCATCATAATCTTCAGGTTTTAATTTAACCTTATGAATGCATCTGCGTCAGAGTAAACAAAAAAGGATACGTATCAATTACTAATATTGGCCATTGCAAAAAAAAAAAGTTAATAACTAACATTAATATTGAGCACATGGACGGTAACATGAAAAAAAGAACAATGGAACTTCTTTTAGCATTCAAATCAAATAACTGAAAGCAAAAGAATACCCTAACTAAAAATTAAACAAAGTACCATGCTTCAATTCTGATCTAGTTATTATCCAGACAATAGAAAATTTTAAGCAAAACTAAAACTATCACTTAAAGAAAAGAATGGAGCAACAAAACATTCACAAGGCATATCTGAAAAATCATAGAACAAAGCAATCTTTAACTATCACCGGAAACTAATCCTAAGAGATAATTGAAGATGCTTTAAGATAAGAAAGTAATCTGATGAGATAATCTACAATACTCTAAAGATAATATCAAGATATTATCAGATATTTTCACATCTTTCAATACCATCCCTCAAGCTAAAGCTTACAATATTATTACCGATGTGTCTTTTGAATGAGAAAAATAACTAAATCACATTATTTGATATTCAAAATCGACAGTGTCAGATGACATTTAGAACAAAAGTCAATGTCAATTGTCAAGCCATATCTGAGACAAAAGCCAAGACCAAATTGCGACTTGGACAAAAGGCAGGGCTAAATTGCATTTAGGACAAATACACGGGCCCAAGAACCGTAATTAGGATAAAAACTGGGGCTCTAGACCGCAACTTGTACAAAGTTGAGGATAGACTATAACCGAAACAAAACCAGTGCTAAACCACATCTGAGACACTAATAGATAACATGAAGAGGAGCCGTTGACGAGCATGCAAAGACTGTTAGCAAGGAAAAACAAGAAGAAAAAAACTACATTCTCTGCCAGCAACTACAATCTTCACACCTAGAAAAAACAATAACAAGAACCTAACTCTCACAAGTCATGCTTCTACCCATCTTCCCAGCATTAAAACAACCTTCATGAATACAAAACCACATTTATTACTCCAACATCAACCCCCTTCCGAGCGCAACCAATTATCAACCTCTTCATCACCTCTCCAACATCATCATCCTATAAAACACCTATGGTGAAAGCTTCACGAAAGTAGCAACTAGCACTAGGCCTTTACAACATGCAAAACTCATTACCATCAACAGTACACACCCATCAATCACTACATCTGCAACCACACACACCAACGCCGCATTACTCTACCACATTCTTTCTCATCAAGTTGTACCGATCTCATAACCCTCTAACCTCTACACAGTTGCACTCTCAAGCTAGCACTATCTTATCTCCAACCCTATACCGCAAGACACAACCAATGCACCGCCACTGCTATACCTATACCCAACGAGTGCCACCATCAAGATCTACAACCTATAGAGCATACAGTAATATTGAACCACCATAAGTCCATTGTTATCATGGAATCACCAAAACATTTGCCCTCATCCCAAACCTCCATCATCTTCTTCAACAAAAGGTACCACAAAGGCAAAGATGTCCACTTGAAGGTCTTATACTTGGACACAAAAAGAGAACATAGAACTAAGTCTAAGAGTAGCTGAGGGTTGTATAGGTCCCTCGATTTAGTTGTGATTTCTTCTTCTGGTGTCACCACAAGTTCCATTTCTAAGGAGACAATCAAGTCAAGTCCAAAGTTGAAATGGTGGGTCAAAGCTGGGGGTGGTGGCTACAGATTCCTCAAAGCTCAAGTGCAAGTGATGAAGTGAATGAGTTGGTGAGGGACTCCAAAAGAAGAACTTCCACTTCAACCTTGGAGTGGCGATTTGTTCAAGATGTTTCCTTGATTCATGCCCAGTTATGAGAATCACATTTCTCGTGTATGTTTCAATGGACCCAGAGCTCTGCACTTTGCAGAATCTCCATGAAATGGTATAACTTGTGACACATATGGATGTTCATCTCAATAAAGATGATGGTTTTTGCTGTGCAAAATGTGAATAAATTCTTTCGAGAGTTGAGGATGTGTTGAAAGGTTCTCATGAGCTAAAATATATATATAAGAATCAAGCAAGTGTTTTCTTTTCTGCCAGGTCAGCAACATAGGAACATTTGCCAACCATGTCAAAAAATCTTAATGTTTACTTTTGGATGGCAAGTTAATGATGGACCTTAGATGTCAATCCTAGATTACAGAGCAGATAGTGTGGGAGCAGAGCGAGCGCTATTTGATATATCAAAAACGATTACAAGGTGCTCCAAGGCATCAAGGGGCGGAAAGCCTTCGCTCCGCTCCGAGTCGCTGTTGACAACTAAGTAATGCAAAAAATATTTGTTTAACAGTTTAGTCTAAAACTAGGGCTAGATTTTTGAAAAAAATTGGAGAATAACTGCACATAGTCCAAACTAGAAGGACCAAAAGTGATATCATAAAATCAAATTCAAAAAAGAGACATAATCCATAAAATATAACCAAGTAGAACTTTGTACTAATTTGAGAATGATTGGTTAATTATACTCATTAATAATCCACTACAAGAACCTCTTGAAATTCAAACATTGTCAATCTATATATAATTCTACTTGAAATAATTATTCATGTCATTGTTAAATAAGGGTATAGCTGGAAAAGAAAAGGTAAGTGGACCTTGGATTTCTAAAGTATCAATAGTTTCAAATAAAAAGAAGTTGAAACATCAACAGTATAGAAATAGAGGGGGTAATCATTTTAGTAAAGATGAGAAACAATCTTTCTTTCTAAAAGAAAAGCTGAATTATCCCAGTTCAAAACCCAGAAATCTCACATAACCAATATATGGCAGTTTGGGGGTGTGTGTATGTTTGACTTTGATTATTACCTTCAGAAGACCATAAAAATCAAATGCAACAAAAACCATACCTTAATTAATTAAGGAGTAATGATGTGCCAACCATCACATCTTGTTTGACATCACGAACTTCGCTTTTTTCTCTGCAGGCTTAAGAATCTGGAACGAGCACATCAAGTTCTCATCCACACTCATCATTGCACCAGCATTGTCAAATTCACCACAGTAGTTTGGAGCTGAAAATATCGTAACAAGTTTCCTGTCGGCAAAAAATTCATAACCATCCTCTACAACCTGTAGAAAGATTACATAGTCAGTCACCAGTAAATCATCACATGTTTACTCTTTTTCTCAAAGAAGTTAAATGAATGGCATGACGGAAGGAGGGCCAAAAAAACATAGAGTGACCTGATGAGCGCGGCAAATAAGGTCCAAGTCATGCTTTGTCAAAAATTCAGCCACCATATCAGGTCCAAACGTGTAGGAAACTCCTCTATCATTCATACCCCAACCCTTCACATCTCTGCCAGGATCAGACCAAAGCAAATCACAGAGCAAACCAGTATCGGGAATAGCAGTTGGACGAGGCAAAATCCTGATTTGGTCCAAATTGGCGAGTTCGGGAGAAAGACCACCATGCATGCACAATATTTTATCATCTATAAGTGCTGCCACAGGAAGGCAGTTAAAAGAGTCCGTAAAGGCTTTCCAAAGCCTCACATTAAACCTTCGCTTACATTCATCGTAAAATCCATATATCCTATTAATGGAAGCGCATTCGTGATTTCCCCTCAAAAGGAAAAAGTTTTCAGGATACTTGATTTTATAAGCAAGTAAAAGACATATGGTTTCTAAGCTTTGCTTCCCACGATCGACATAGTCCCCTAAAAAGAGATAATTAGATTTAGGAGGCAAACCCCCATACTCAAATAGCCTTAACAAATCACTGTACTGCCCATGAATGTCACCTGAAAATTTAAAGATAGTACATTTAATTCAACCATAACAGACACTCACTCAAACTAACCTTAACAACAATCTACAACACAAAATGCATATCTAAAGACTAACCAAAAACTTTATTAAAAAAAAAAGACCAACCAAAAACAATAAACACTTACATAAAAATTCATAAACATATTTTTTCTCACAATCCTCAAAATTTTATGTGCCCTAAAAACTAAAAAGTGAATATTCCAAGAGATATTTCAACCATACCAGAATTAAATAGTACATTCAATTCAACACCAACACGCACTCACTCAAAACAACCTTAACAACAATAAAAATGCATGTCTAAAGACTAAGCACATACAATAAACACTTAGTGTAAAGTTCATAAACATAATTCTTTTATATGCCATAAAAACTAAAAGGGCAAACCACATTTTCTTCTTCAACCCCTACGAATCAACCAAACATACCCTAAAACTAAAAGGTAAACCCTATTTTCTTCTTCAATATCTACCAATCAACCAATTATACTCTAAAAACTAAAAGGGCAACGCACATTTACTTCTTCAATCCCAACCAATCAATTAAATCAAATATATCCTAAAACTAAAAAGTCCAAACTTGCAACAAATTAACAACACCTAAAAGCATAAATATACACACACACAAAAACTTTAAACCCTAAAAACAAAAAAATATAAAATTGGGGTAACTGAAAAAGAGAAAAATGGGTATGTATATACCACAAATCTTAATAGGGGCTTCAAGTTCAAGCAAATTGGGTTGTTGAAGGAAGATATCTCTAGAAGCTAAACATAATTGCTTGATCTCAGCTTCAGAGAGCTGAACTTGTTTTCCGGGTCGGGCTAATCGGACCTCCGTGAGTCGCCGGATTATGTCATCCAGCACCGCTTCATCAATCACTTGAACTTGTCCTTGACCTTGTGCGCTCATCGATTCCGATCAACAACAACAACAACGACGAAGAATCAAAGGAGTGGTGAACGAACCAAGCAAGAGAGTGAGAGAGTGGTTCGTTCTCTTTTACTTTGGTTGGTTCTCTCTCTGTCTCCCCGTTACTGTGTACTTTTTTTTTTCTTGCTCTTTACTATTTTTCTTTTCTTTTCTTTCACATACACTATATATATATAGTATTTTTTAATATCTATTTTCCGCTTTCTATTTCTTAAAATAGTTTAATATATATATAAATAATTTTCTTTTATAAAACTGTAAAAAAAATTATATTACTAATTAATCACAGTCATTAAATTATATATATATATATATATAGTATTTTTATTTTTTCTTAAATATTTTGAATATTTTTGTATTGGAAATTTTTATTTTAAAAATTAATACTGACAATGACTCTAATTAGGTATGTTAGGTTAAATGGTTTGTAGTTTTCTTTGCCTGGGAATTCAAAATCATAAGATTTAGACAAGAGTATTGCTAATCACGGACTTAGTATAATGACTTTGATTAAAAATAATAGTAGATATTTAAAAATAATGTATTCTTCTAAAATGAAATAAAAATAAAAATTATAATTTCAAATTTTTATATTTCATTTAAAATTTAGATAAAATATATCCACTTGTTAAATATTAATTTTGTTTATATTTTGTTCCATAATAAGTACTCTATTATTTCCTAAATATAGGACATAACATTGCAACATTGAAGAAAAATTTGTAGTATTAAACATGTTAAATATAAATTTGAAGCATTATTGATTTTCGAAGTTTAATATTAATAATAAAATATTTCACTTTTTTTTTAAGTAACATTTAATTCAAAATCAAATTCTCAATACAAAGTCTTCAATATAAGATGATAGGTAATTAAAATATTAGTCACTAACATAAAACAAAGACATTTGTATAAAGAAATCAGATATATTGTTCGATTGTCTCTAGACAAAACTTATCTTAAAGTTTGGGAAATTAGTCAAAATAACTTGGCAAAGTTCAAAATAGCTCAAAATTTCAAATAAGTATTGGGTAAAACATAAAGTATCATCTACCTTGAAATACATTGCAATCAAACTTGAAAGACAATGTAGATATATCAAGCTCCCAAAGTCAAATCAAGTCTCTTTCAACCCTCTTGCACCAGCCTCTTTAGGTGGTGACATGTCAAGGAGCCACATTGTCTTAGCACCGATAAAAACATCATTTTCATTTCTATTTCTATTGTATGTCATTTATACTGAGACTAGTTGTCGTGAATGTTCAAACCTTAAGTCTGCATTACTGCTTTTTCAAAGACCGTTTTAGTTCTTGTGTGAGTCTTCATGACTTTATCATTTGCAAAAATGTGCTTTAGGTTATGAAGTGCGAGTGTTTATAAATTATGTTTAGACTCAATTTTCAAGTATTGTAAAGCTTTTTGGTGTATTAGAAAAGTAATCCTTAGTTGATGCACTCAAACTCTCTGTAAGCAAGAGAAATAAAAAAGGAGCAAGAGGATAATCCTATTTAAATCATCTTTGCATATTAACTAACTAATTATTGTACTTAATTTATATAACTAATTAATTAATATGTCTAATATATGTATTATTATTGTGGTAGTTGTAACTATTGCACATTATTCTTTTTAGCATTGTAGAGGTGTATGAATCAATCCACTCATTTTTTTATAAAAACAAATCTTTAATGTTTATGTTGATTTATATGTTGAAGTTAGAAGTTGAATTCTGCAGGAAGCCACTACTTCTCCTCCACCTTACCATCTAAAGTATCTTTTCCCAAATTCCAGTAATTAATTTTAAGTGAACTAAAATATTTGATAAGAAAAATAAGTATATTTTCCTGTAAATTTACATGACGGGTTTTTCACAAGGAGTAAATTTTATATGGTACAAACCCAAATTAAAAGTGTTTGGCCACACACTCACAAATCAACAAAATTAATTAAAATAATAATTTATCTATTACTTTGTATGTAAGTGGTTCAAGGATTTTGTATATCCATTTATACTCTTTTAATATTAGTATTAATAAATATTTAATTCATCCACCACAATACTCCAAAAATATTATTAGATAAATTCCACCAAAAATTTTTAATATTACAATTTAACGATAATTTAGATGTTGAATTATAATTTATCAGCAAAATCCATGTGTCATAAAAAAAGTGATTATCGGAACATCTTATTTGATGTGATACTATCTTCACTAATCCCCCAATAGAAAGATACCTAACTATTTTTGTACCAAAAGAAAAAGATACCTAACTATTGGAATTTCATAATAGGTAAAGTAAACCACATCATCGATTCTCTTTCCACATCCATAAAAATATAAATTAAAACAAAAAAAAAAAGATAGAGTTCAAGGAGGATGAATAAAGGTAAGAATTTTTATCACACATTCAAAGAAAGTGTTTGTTTTCTTGGTCTTAAATGTTGTAACATTATCAGATTAAACTATATCGGTCCATGACTTTAATGAGAAACCTAGATAGGAAGAGCTACTATATATAGCCTGGTCTCAACTTGTAAAGGGGATTCTTCCAAAATGGATTTGCTTTAACTATTTTGAATTTACAATATTTAACATTCTTCCAAAATGGATTTTCTTTCGTCTCTCTTTTCCTTTTCTTCCTCTTTAAATCTCTTTTATTATTTACTCAAAAAGATCTCTTTTATTATTTTAATTAAATTATTTTTCTTTTCTTTATGAAAATATTTTTATTTTAAAATATGTCTTTATTTTAATACAATGAAAGATTCTTAAAATGATGAAAATAATTTTTTATTTTTAGAAATACAGATAATTTTTTACTTTAAAAACCTATTTTTTTATTTGTAAATATGTTACTTTCTTATTAATAAGTAAAATTAAGATAAATTTTAATAAATTAAAAATATTTTGACAAGTAAACCTCTAATAATATGCTTTTTTTTCATTTATGTGCTCATCGACAAAGGAAAATTTGGTTAGGTGCAAAATGTAAAATACCTAAGATAATTGGTTACGACCTCGAGAACCAGTGATCAACATTACACATGATCTCATGAATTCCGTTGAATATGTCTCAATGATATAGTCGTCTTGACGAGTATTTCTCTTTAGAGATTGTACTATAAAATTGTCTCTTTTACTATAATATAAGATACACATTGACTTTATCTCTTACTCTCATCGTCTGTAATTGACTTAATCACCTGAGTGTTTATAGGTATACCTCATCAAAAGTGTTCGTCATCAACGCAACCGTCTGAAACCACCGCTAGAGGTTCAATCTGGATCACATAACATACATCATACATCATTGACTTCAATTCCATTCGCGTGTTTGTGCCGGTCGAATGTAGCATGAAAGAACCTCAAGTGTATGTATATATATTGTTTCTTTTCTTATGCCTTGTTGAAGGGTGATATAGAATTATATATATACTTTGTACCAAAAAATAAAATAAAGGAATGATATATATATATATATATATATATATATATATATATAATCAACAATTTGATCATAGATGAGCGGTTGTCTTTTTCCCTCTTTTTTGTCACGATCTTTAATTCAATGGCTATGCAAGGAGTTCACCATTCAATTTCAAAGATCAAGAACCTTTTGTACTTATTGATTTATATGCTTATGTTGTTAATTAATCTAAAAAATAAACAATATAACTAAACATATTTTTCGAAAGATACATAAAAAATAACAATACAAACAAAATTAAAGGAGCAAATTATCCTTCATATATATGGAGTAAAAAATAACAATTAATTTTGATCATTTGTCATTAACATTAAAAATCAAAACTCAATATAAATTAACTATAAATTAAAAATCAGACAAAAGAGGGTTTCTTAGAAGAAGAAGAACATAGGATTTTTTTTCATAAAAATAAGGAGACAAAATATAAGGAAGTGTTCTTGATCGAAGAATAAAATCAATCACTTAAAATAAGTCAAAATGACCAATTTACTCTTAAAAATATCTGAACAATTAAAAAAAAAAATCAATTGAAGAATTTCAATCCTCAACCCTAAAAATAAACTTAGATATATTAAGAATTTCACCCATCAAATCCAAAAGAAGTATAATTGACAACATAAATTTATGCTAATTTTCAAATCACAATCACCCTATATAGTATTGTTCCTTAAACAAAATATCACCTAATAGTATAATTTAATTGGTTTGAATAACACTACTACATATACTAGTTTTTTGTGCCTGCCTCCAACAGTTACAAGCTCACTATGTTATGTTCCTAAAAGTTAATACAAACTACTGAACTCATAAATAGACATAAAATTAAATTTTTCTTCGGGAATGTCAAAAGGCCATTGTTTTTGTCAATATAAACTTTGGTTGCATGCACATGCAAAATTTCATCTTTCTTCCCTCTATATGGCTTAAAAGTTTACACATTTTTAATCTGTTTGATCCATTTTTAAGATTTTATATAGACAATAATAAACACATTTTTTCAATTATTTTTATTGTTTTATTTACAAATTTCATAAAACAAAAAATAAATTAAAAAATAAACCAAACATACCAATGGTTTCTGCTACCTAATGTCCTTTTATTATTTCGAGTATTACTAGCTAGAAAATTGAAAACTTACTAGGAACTAACACAACCATTTTTTTTATGTTGAATGGCTTGAAAATTTAACTTTCTAGAACAGCAAACAATTCATGTGAAAAGAGCAACTATATGCCAAATATTAGATAAATAGTTAGACTGCTCATTATTTTTAGTCCATTTAACATATTATATTCATAATATAGATATAAGTGCCAAATCCATTAGATGTTTCAAATTCTTTTTAGTTATGTCTTTTCAAAACATTTTTTTCTAGACTGTTTTCAAACTCAAATTATAATAAATACGATTTAGTTTGAGGCACTATTAGATAAGTAGTTAATTTAATTGATAATATGTAATTTGTCTTTAGCTAATTTATTAAGGGATATTAGGAGTTATTCAGCCCATACATAATTAATCATTTGTAATTTTTTTCAATCAATGAGTAATTTTATTCAGAAATATTCCATTTTACGCAAGTTAAACCACCCAAAATAAAAAAGCATATTTTAATTAATAAAAAACAATATTATTTGAGATTTTATATTTTGGATGGATTATGATGTAAGGAATATTGGAGAGCATAAATTATATATAGTTTAATGAATTTGACCTTCATTATAAATTGCTTCTATTCAAGTTTGAAGATGCTGCTACAATTTTAATTGAAAAAAAGTGAAAGAGCTAGGTATCATAAGGTGCTCCCTAACATGTGGTCTGAGTCGGATTATGCCTTTTCTAACACACAAAATCTAAAGATGAGATTTGAGGATGTAATATCTTTTCTTTTAAATCTTCCTTCATTTATTATACTTTTTTTAAGCTTAAAGCTGCTCAAAATAAAATATTTGTGAATTATATGCTTCAATACTTTAGGCCATGCATAGACCTAATTTATAAGCCAAATTAGGGCGGTTTGAAGATGACAACATATCCACTTTTGAGATCAAAGTCACATAAATATTGCATGTAGTTTTATAGTTGGTACATTTGTGATCAATTCTCTTATTAAAATTATATAACTTATATTTTATATTCGTTCTTTAAATTATATTATAACAATAATAATAAAATATATTTAAAATTGAGACCGTTTAATTTTAATCAGACGTTTAAAGATATATTGACCAATGTTTAATAATATATTAACCAGAAAATATCATGTAATCTTAAGCGTATGCAATTTGAATCCATTCTAAATTCATTGAAACGAGTAACAAATTGGCAAAGAAATTGAAACTCAATTGGCACTTGCCCAAATCTTTAGGTTGGGATGTAATCTTAATGTCAGAGATTTGAACTTTTACAGCTTGCCATTTTGCTCTGCATGCGATACCCACATGCTTGCACCTAAAATATTGTAAATGAAATGGATAATAATAAAAATAAAACATTTTAGCTACTTTTATTTCCTAATTTTACATAATGGAAAAAATATTTTTTAATAATGGTATGAATTTAAGAAATATAATTATGCTAGGTTTGGCGAACCTCCATCAAATTATAAATAACCTTTTAGCTGGAAAGTAGTTATTTGTTTTGTATATGACAAAATAGTGATTTCATTGGCTAATTAATTTTGATTCCACTTTCGAAGTAAGAAAAAATATCATAGAATTGATTTTGATTTTGATGTGTTTGATAGTTCATAAATGGAATTGATTTTAATTTTAAAATTGTTTCTAATTTGAACTTCTTGACTCCAGAATTAATTTTTAGTATTAAATATTTTATTTTAATTTTAAAAAATTCAGCAACCAATTATAAGGCTAATTATGAATCCAACAGCTATATAATATGATAGCACAATGAGAAAAGGAATGTGACATGGTTGTAAAATGCTTTTTCTTTACTATAAGCTTTTGAAGTTTCTAGCTTTCAGTGCCCCTTCTACATATTTTAATTTAGTACAATGAAGATCACACTTCTGATGAGAGGCAGAGAAGCCCTTTTCTTTTCTTTCTTTTTTCTTGTCTTCTTTTCATGCTGTCTGGAAAATGCTACATAAAACTATAATATATGCAAAAGATGTATTCTTTTCTGAAAAATTGGAAATTTGAAATGAAACTATAGATCTTAGTCTTTTTTCCCTCTCCTTAGTCAGCATTACTATTTGCTTTGATGTAATGTACTTAAAGAAGAAAGCTGAACAGGCAGCTACAACATGAAGATTGAAGAGTACACTCACTCATATGTGTATGATATTTTGGTTGGCCTATACATAGGAACTTTCCTTTAATATTGTTCTAATAATTTCCAACCCATATGTTTAATTAAATGTATGTTTGGTTTGACTACAAATACATTAAGCGTAAAAGTACTTTTTTTAAAAAAAGTAAATAGACTTTGACTTTATTTTTGGTGTTTTTCTTAAATTTGTTAGTGTTTGCAGAGTGAGTTTTAGTCAAAGGAAAATCAATCAAATTCAAAATACAAATAAATGTTTAGGAAAATCAATCAAATTCAAAATACAAATAAATGTTTATTCGGTATGATTTTGTGAGTCATAACAATGGAATGTGTAGACTTATTTGTGCAAAGGATAATTTTGTAAATATATCTCCGAAATCGAATTTGTGTTTTTAAAGCTAAAATTAATTTAGAAAAAAGCTTTAGGAAAATTAACTTTAAAATAAATGACTTGAAAATTATAAAATGTTGGAATTATAAAAGGTTCGAATTTTAAAAGACTAGAAAGTAAATGGAATTTTAAAATGCTCCAAAGATAAATGCCTTAAGGTAAATGATATGAATATTAATAAAATGCTTGAAAGGTAAATAAATGACTTGTGAAGATAAAATGCTAAAAGTAAAAGTTCTTAAAGGAAACTTGCAAGTTGAACTTAAATAAGACTTTATAAATACTTGAGTTGAAATTGTGGACATTATTGTGAAAATATATAATTTTAAAA
>JBBPBT010000498.1:2746627-2758002 GCA_037974875.1 Cicer bijugum
ATTATTGTTCTAACAATAATTAAATTAATATCTATGAATTTTATTTAAGAGACAAATAAATTGATATTTTTAAATAAAATTTCGATTGAAGTTTTGTTATCAATAATTTATAAAAAAATATTCAATCAATTTTGTTTTTTAAAAAAAGAATAATATTTGAACTAAAATTATCATCCGATGATAAAAAACCAACCAATTTGTAACACCTTATCTTTTCCTATTATGTTATTTTTATCACATCATTATTCCATTTATTATTATCTCTTGCAAAAAATATAAACTAAAGTTTTTCCATTTTGGAAACATCTAAAACATAGTAACCAGAAAGAAGTTGACAGTTATAGTACTACGAAACCAGAAAGGCAAAAAAAAAAAAAAAAAAAAAAGATAGAATTTTGCACACAAACACTAACATGACATGAACTTGAACTTCAATTTCAATGCGTGCATACACAGCACTATTTTCCCTTTTCAATTGTGTTATTTTATTTTCTCTCTCTAAATCCTCATTGGTTCTCTGCAATCTACCCTTACTTAATATTCTCCTCATCAGCAGATTCCCCAAAACACCATCTTTCTGCCATTCTCTCTTACTTTCTCTTCATTGCTTTTCCAAGCCAAGAATCTCTCTCATTCCTCTCCTCATCTTTCTCTCTCTTTTTCAACCACTATTAACCATCCATCCACAATGCCTCTTCTTTTCCATCTACATCTCTTTTCTGTCATTTTCATTCTTCTTCTTCCTCCCTTTTCTCTCCCTCAATCTCACTCTCACATAATTTCACCCTTTCATTATCTTTATGGCCCCTTCTTCAGATATCAATCATCTTTCTCATCCATGTATATATGGTATTACTATTCCCTATTTCTCTCTTTTTCTATTACCGTTATTTGTTCAAATTCCGCTATAGCGCGCTATAGTTTTTTTATAACATCAAGAATTAATCACCAAAACTGGAACCTCATGCACTTAGATATTTCAAAGATATTCCCTTTACACAATTTTTACTCCAACCCACTTAAGAAAAAATTGATTTTTCAAAATTTTGAACCACCCATGAAGCTATGTTTTGACTTTTGAACTTCAAGCTTTTTCTATTGATTTTATTGAATGGATATTATCAAAGTTTTGAAATTTCCTTTTTAAATGAATAAAAAAAATATTTAAGTCTAGACCATCTTGTTTCTGTAAGCACTATTGAGTGTATTGTTTGGTTTAACTTTTGAATGACAGAAAATTGATTCTTGATGTGTATGGTTCATTTTAACATGTTTAGTTGCTTTCAAATATAATTAATTTTTCTTATGAAATTGATTTTAATTGTAAGTTAGAATTCAGAGTTTTTGTCTCTATAACTAGTTTTTAACTTCAACTTTATTGTTCCACTTACTTTTACATAATGTATTCAAAAATTATCATTTTACATTTAATTCATTTTTTCTAGTCGGAGTCAATTTTACAAAACTATTTCATTCAAAATCAATTTTTTTCGCCCCAGAATGGTTATAGTTTAATTTGTTGAATGATGAAAAATTTGGTGGTAAGCAGGGGATTATGTTTCTTCACACCCAGAGAGAAAATCTGGTTTCATGAAATGGCTTAGTAAGCTTTTCAAAGGTGGGTCCAATAGAGCAAGGAGTGGTCGTCATCATGTGCATGACCCTGATGAGGAAAGCATTTCTTGGCGTGCTCCATCTAGAGCTTCGGTAAATAACATGACTCAATTTCAATTTTCTTCAATGATATTGATATTGCAATTTCCTCTATATTGTTTTGAAACAACACATATTCTTCATCTATTGGCATAATGACATTAACCTCCCTTCAATTACACATGCATTTTTCAACTTTTATAAAGTTGACTTAAACGTATTTTTAGTCTTTGGAAATATAACTTTTTACTTTAGTCCTTGCAAATATATATGAAATATAACTTTTTTTTTACTTTAGTCTTTGTAAATATTTTATGTATTAAAAGGACCAATTTCAATATAGACTATAAATAAAATACCAAGGATCAAAAGAAAAATAAGTACTTTTACATGAATTAAAATTTAAAAAGTAATATATTTACGGAGACTAAAAATATATTTAAATTAAATTTTTTATATTTAGCTTAGTCAGCCAAATTGGCTATCAATTTTATTTTATTTTTTTAAAAAAAGTAGTGACTGCTAGATAAATTGTATTTTTGAATTTGACACATTTATTTTTCTCTTGAAAAGATTTGGTTCTACAGTATGATTAAAGATAAGATATGTTCAATACTTATTGATGTAATTAGGATGATCGTGCTAGAGCCCAGAAGGAGAAAGAGGATTTGGGGCATGCAGTATCACTTGCTACAGCTGAAGATTTGAAGAGACCAAATGGTAGGTACTTTCAAAAATTGCTTGTTCTCTTGGTATAATTAATGATAATTTTCTGATAAAAGATTATGTTTTTATTTGCATTAGCTCGTCAAGGATATAGGTGGGGGGAAGAAACTGATGAAGATTATGAAAAGACACTTCATGGTACTTTGAATTCATCTGCACACCCTCCATATGCCCCAGCACCTTTTTATCCCAATGAATATAGGTAAATAAATACTTTGTTCTCTAAAATATTGTATTTGATTGGTCGATGAATTGTGGTTGCGGTCACAGTTACATTGTGAACCTTGATGTTTTGGAAAGCGGACAATGCAGTCGCAATTGCAATCTGTTACAGAGATGTAAAAAATTTATACTGCAGTTGTTGTAGACCATAGTTTAGAACTATAGTTCATAATTATAGTTTTTTCAGACATTATGTATGTATAAATGTCTCTAGTTTTTTTTTTCCTCTTAAAAAATGTCTCTAGGTTTAATGAATTATAGTTTGATTGTTATTGACTAAAAAATTTCAATTTCACACACAATTCAATGAAGATAAAGGGCTTTATATCAATATTTGATGGTCTTGTAACAATTCATAATGTGTGTTTTGTCATTGAACAGAAGAATATGTAGTGGCTGCAACCAGGAAATAATCTATGGAAATTGTTTAGGCTGCATGGATTCTTATTTTCATCCAGATTGCTTTTGTTGTCACTCTTGTGGGTATCCCATTACCGAGCGCGAGGTAGTTCAGTCTTTTTTTTTTTTATGGTTTCAAAGAGCCTAGAAACAAAACTCATGCATAGTAAGTGTTAAGAAGAGATGTAGCAGGGCTGAACTCACGCCCCAAAACATCACATGTGTTTGCAGTTTTTTATCATCTGAGCTGCACTTATGGGACCAATCCTCTTTAGACAATGTTGAGATCATTATTTTACTGCTTACATACTTCTATATAAGACCCATAATGAAAATGCACTTATTTGCATATTACACTTAAAACATTTTTATGCAAATTCATGTTATCTTTTAAACATCCAAAGATATTTGCATAGTGTTACAAATTTTGACACTTTTTTTTAACTGTATCTGACTTCTTTTTTTGTTTTGTTTTGTTTTGTTGATCCAAGTTTTCTTTATCAGGAAAGCATCCATATCACAAGTCTTGTTTTAAAGAGTTAACTCACCCAAAATGTGAAGTTTGCTTCCAATTTGTAAGATTAGTCTTCCCTTGCTTAATCAAGTTCTTCTGCTTTAGGGTTATTAAACTTTAGTGTATTTCATGTACCTTAATAAGAACTGTAGGATTAGATAGTTAATAAAAAAAGGAACAATATAATATTCTAGTCTCCTAATAAAACAGGACTTTTGAAACACACTAAGGATCTTATTGGATTGACTTATTAGGCTAATCTCATAAGCACTTGTGAGATTGATTAGGAGATTTTATTGAAACAACTTATGATATCTCCATAAGTTGTTTTCTGCTCATTACATAAGCTCCTCAGAATATCTTATGAAAGCAACTTATAACTTAAATGAAAACAACTTGACTTTATTTTACTTTTGTTATAAAATAGCTTATATATAAATACTTATATGATAAAAGCTTATGTTATAAGCGCTTAATTAAGTTGTTTACCCGAACAACACATGCAGAAGAACTATATTAACACTCATGAGATTTTTATTTTGCTTTCAGATTCCAATAAATGCTGCTGGTTTAATTGAATATAGATGCCACCCCTTTTGGTCCCAAAAGTATTGTCCATCTCATGAATATGATAATACATATCGCTGCTGTAGTTGTGAAAGATTGGAGGTACAAATTTAACTGACACTGCAAATTGTTTACTAATTCATTCACATTTTCACATCAGCTAAATAGTACATGTATCTGGTATAAACATAGGTCAAGTATATATATATATATATATTTTCTTATATTTTAGTACCTTTATCTTCCTCTTGAAGCCTCGGAATACGAAATACTATAGACTCGAAGATGGGCGGAGCTTGTGTTTAGAGTGCATGGAGTCTGCTATAATGGATACTGGTGATTGTCAGCCTCTATATCATTCCATCAGAGACTATTATGAAGGAATGCATATGAGAATTGATCAGCAAGTTCCAATGCTTCTTGTTGAGAGAGAAGCACTTAATGATGCAATTGTTGGAGAGAAAAACGTAATCCAAATTTCATTCTTTGTTTTATGTTAAGTAATTAATAGTTCAATTACACTTAATTTCTATTGTTTCTTCCAGGGATTTCATCATTTGCCAGAAACAAGGGGTTTGTGCCTTTCAGAAGAGCAAACTGTCACAAGTGTATGATATTTGAAACATATTTCACTTGTTTTCTTTAATTAGAATGTGGAAAATATCATGAAAACAAGTTACAAATTGTTTGACAGATAATTTCAATACTTTTGGATTTTATGTTGTTTCAGATACATAGAAGGCCAAGAATTGGAGGCCATAGATTTATAGGAATGAGAACTCAACCTCAAAAGCTTACAAGAAAATGTGAAGTTACAGCAATTCTTGTTCTATATGGTCTACCAAGGTAACTATGGACAATGGAAACTTGACTTTTTGACATCTCAGAAATGACCTTATTAATAAATGGTAGTTCAAACATTTTTTTTCATTTAGTTAAAGTCCTTAAAATAAGACAAGTCAAATAAATTAGTTTTTAAAATCAATAAAATTCTAAAATATCCATAAAATTGAAAATTCTCGATTAAATTTGTCCGTTTTAAACAATTTCAAAAACTAAATTGACCTATACAAAAGGATTAATGATCAAGGACATTTTTAAATTTCAATGATCATTTTAATTTTGTGGACCACACTGCTGGAAAAGACTAAAACAATGATTCATTCTTTTATCAACAGTAACGAACTATGCTACTTTCTTCCTATTGATGCTGTTCAAACTTAATTAAGTTCTGATATTTTTATGGAATGCAGGTTACTAACAGGTGCTATACTTGCCCATGAGTTGATGCATGCATGGTTACGCCTTAAAGGTAATATATACACATTTGGATCCTTATATTGCTAATCCAACTTCCAACTTTCATCATGTTCATCTCAAACTATGCAGGTTATAGGAATCTCAATCCTGAAGTAGAGGAAGGGATTTGTCAGGTTCTTTCATTTATGTGGCTTGAATCAGAAGTTATGCCAACTAACTTCCAAAGCATGCCATCAACATCCACAGCTTCTTCTTCATCTTCCTCTTCATCCTCAAAGAAAGGTGCAAAGTCTCATGTTGAAAATAAATTGGGCGAATTCTTCAAGAATCAAATTGCCAATGATTCTTCACCAGCTTATGGTGGTGGTTTTAGAGCTGCTAATGAAGCTGTTATTAAATATGGTCTACGTAGTACTCTTGAGCATATTCGTTTGACTGGTTTTTTCCCTGTCTAATGTAATATGAACACATCTTCTCTAAAAAATGGATTGAAGAGCTTGTCTTTTATATTTATTTTTATTGTTGTACAAGTGACTCTTGGTATTTTTTTATCCAACTTGGTCTCTTGGATTTATTATTGTCCTGTGAGGATGTCCAAGTCAAACTTGTTGACATAAAAAAGAATTATGTATTCTACTAGTTTTATTTCATAATGTATTGAGTTTATCATTCCATCAATGGAGTTGACAATATGCTGAGTAACATTGCTTTCACAAATATTCTAATTCTAAACCAAAGCATTTTTCCACACCTATTGATTTCTTTTTTCAACTTAATAGAAAGTAGGCTTCAAGAATAATTACAATTGAAAGTAACTTTTTGTAATAACATTACCTATTTAAAGAATTTAGTCAGACAGAAAATATTCCCTATAAATTGACAACTTTTTTAAATAATATTCAGAATGACCCTATAACAATTCCAGAGTCATTGAGAATGAATTAATCATTTACTACGGGACAAATGTAAAACAATGGACTACAATTAATATTCTAAAAGATGAAAAAAATAAAGGATTCCAAAAGTGTTCATGTAATGTAACTATCATTACTATAGGAAGAATGGGTCGCCTCTCAAAATAAAACAGTGTTTCACAACACTGCAATGGGACTGGATGCCTTCAAATGCACTTGCAAAAAGCTGTCTCCTTAAGGCACATTGAGTTGCAGCCTTGCTATAAAGTTTATCGACTTCCCTTTTTGTTTGATAGAGTGCACAAAAGTTTAAAAGCCTTCAAGATTCAAGACCCAGAACACCATAAAATATTAAATGTTGCAAGTTTCTGTACAGGCAAAAATGTGATCCCCACAGTAGCACTATAAAGTTGCCCAACCATGAGAACCTATGAAATAGAATAATCGATAAATGTTAACTCTAACCCTTTTGCATGAGTATGTGACTTCAGACATTTTACTTCTTGTAGATCAGACTCCAAAGTTGATGGGTGTAATCATGCAGTAGTAATTTCCGCTAAAACCATCTTTAGTGTCTCGTAAGTCATAAAACAAATGCCTACACCAGGCACCACCTTATAGTATTCAGGCAAAATTCCTCTGTATAGGCCACGGAAACCTTCAGTCCGGATTATGTGCTTGAACATACCAAAGATACCTGTATTGTACACACGGGCTCGCCCACCGGCACCCTCAAGTTGCTTCCTCCGTCTCACAAGATCCAAGGGAAATGTTGCTGCATAGAAGATAACAGATTAATTGAACCAACGCATTCTAGTCTAAGAGATTAACTATTACCTAATCCTTTTTTATGTGAGATGCAACATCATATCAGGTAATGTTAACAATTGACTCAAGTGTGAACCGATTGCAAAACCAAAAATCTAATCAAAACTAAGTATATTTGAAATGAATAAGCTATATGGGAAAAAACATAATTTGATATTGAAGTGATCCTGTGTATTTGACAAAGTTGCAAAGCCTGCACTGCAAAATTACATTTACAGTTCATGCTTAAGAAAAGAGAGACAACAGTATAGAAGTATTAAAACCACAAGACTTTCCACAATTTGATCTCAAATTGACAAGCAATATATGGATGAGCATATTTTTCTTATCATAGCAGCATTTAAACAAATCCAGAACATGAAAGAGAAATGCATAAAAATATCGGAATTGAGAGGAAAGTGGCTAGCTATGCAAATCACAGCCCTACCTGAACATACAGCTGTTGTAACAGTGGGACAAAACCTTTACAATATTATTGATGAATTAGTTCTACTAGAGTTTAGTTTGCATGTATGCAGTTAGTTTCTATAGAATAAAGTTGTGACATGAAATATCCACCCTCCAATCGACAAAATGTTCTTTTTTTTTCCTTTTAAGGAACTCTAGTTTCTATCTACATTGAAAATTTCATATATCCATTGGCATTTATCATGAGAACCTACCTTTTAATTTGTTACCACAATTTCCTTCATTTAGGATTGTGCTGCTAAGCAATACTATTAAAGCAGTAAGAATAGATTCCTCATAAACATGTCAACAAGGCATGAATAAATCTGATATCCGTCCAAACAGTAGGTGAAGGTTAACCTAAGTGAGAAGCATACCTCAAAGAGGACACCTCTCACATTTGGTAACCGAGGGAATGATATAGGTTCATCCAAGTAATGACACCCCATGATGGAATCCACTGCAAACCTTGGGGAGACATGTCATAAAATAAAACTTGGAAAGATGATTACTTCAGCAAGATCATTCAACAATAATAAATTTACTGAGAAACATGAAAAGTGTCCTTTTGTTGTCTTCCATACTAAATTGTCAAATGCCAGATAAAATTACAACTCCATCCTGGTCTCTGGTTAAGATACTTGGTGCAGTTCCTGCACCAAACTCATTCTCTGCATCAAAAGCATAGTAAACATCTACAGACATTAACTTCTTTAATATTCTTGGTTTGAACAAATTCAATAGTTTGACTAAAGGACTCTTAATTTTAATTTAACATCTAATAAACATTTGATGCAACAACCCTAAATGGAGCGCTCTGATGCTACAGGGATGTAGGAAAAAGGCAGAATACCAAAAGAATGTGCAAACCCCAATTGCAAGTAACATGAAAAAGGCAAATTATCAGGAATATGTATCTGACCAGGTACATCAAAAGTTCAAATTATCAAGAATATTATGAGAAATCAAATAAAAAATGCAAGTTGTAATTTTTCCTTTTGATCACTAACCTGTTGATGATGCAATGCCTGAGAGACTGCCACAAGCAAGACTAACAACAACAGTTGAATCATCAGATCTGGTGGTCAGAAGCAATCAATATTAATATACTAATAGTCATGAAATAAGGCAAAACCAATGGTTACATTACACTGCTGAATTAATTTTGGACTAGTTACCTGTTTGACATCCAAAATGATCTCAAGCTTTCATATACAGAGAAGCTGATTGCTATATTTGGCCCAACAGTCTGCATTAGAACCAGTATACAGCTAAGTAAACAAGAAAGAAGTATGTACACTGGATAATGGTAAATTGATAATAATAGCATACCAAGAGTGTAGTTCCTAGTCCCTTATAAAGCCCAAGTATTCCCTCTTCCTTGATAATTGTTTGTAAAGCATGTCCAATACCTCTATAGTAGGCAAAATTTGTCTGCAAAATTTTAACAATCCTAATAGTTAGGAAGAAAACTACAAAAGCAATAATTTTAATCAACCATATGCGCATGAACATATCATCAAATTTAAGCAGACATCTCTTGTAGAAGCATTTTCAAAATAAGACAATGTTAAGGTCAGAGTCTCGCCAGGTTCGAAGCAACCAAGAGACAAAGACCAGGCACAAGTATGACATATCAAAAAAACTTTTGATGATCTCAATCTTACCTGCGCAGCAAGCCGCGTTCTTACAAGATCCAATGGATAAGTAGATGTAGCAGCAGTTATTCCTGCCATCCCACCACCAACAAAATGTATGCAAAGGTCTGCACTAACACTATCCTTATGACTTTGCAGTCTCGGAACTGTCCTCAGAAACTGCACAAATAAAAAAACAATAAATATAAAAATATAAGAGAACAAAAGTACGTAAGTGTCACAAAATACTTATTCTTACCTTTTTGTAATGCTCGTAGGAATAAAAGTTAACAGAAGAATAGGGTAAACGGTGGGCAATTGTAACCAGATTCCCTTTCCAGAAGGCCCTAAATCCCTCTTCATGTATTATTCGTGAAGCCTCGTTCCATATACTAGCTTTTCTCAAAGTTGCAACATTGGAATGCATTCCCTGAACCTGAAAAAAAAAAACAAAAACATTTTTATAATTCTAGAAAACTAAGGATTTAACATTAACAGCATCAATAGCTTCTCTCTCATTCAATCATTGTTATTAAGCTAATCACCAACTTAATCACAAAAATTACAGGCATCACACTATTCCGTCCCTGAAATTAACGAAATTCGAGCAAACAAATAGATTAATTACAGGCATCACACAACTCAGTCCTGAATTTGACGAAATTTGAGTGGCAAAATTATACAATTTGAAGAACTAAATTAGTTATTCACTCCAGTCCAATAATACTAATAGTCATAACTCAAATACTCCTTTCAAGAGAAACACAAAATTCACCAATTGCAAATTCAAGCTAAGAAACCTAATAAGAAAACCAAGAATAAAGATAATTATTTTATATACAAGAAAAGGAATAAAATTGGAACCTGAAAGAGGATGGTGAGTCTCGCAAGTGGCGCCGTACATGTTTTACTAAGAGCACCGGCAACTCCTCCGGCGAGAAGTTGAGATACAGTCCCAATCTGTTGCGGCGGAGGTTGTTGTTGAACCAACTTCCGTACACCACCGTCCACGGCCACACCAACCCTAGCCTCCGTTTGCATCTCCAAATTCCAATTTTACCCCTCTCTTTTTTCCTTTAACAAACCTTTCTATTAAGCAAATTGAATTTTTCACTCTCAAAAGAAGAACACACCACAATTACATATAGAACAATTTTTTTTCATATGTTTTCTCTCTCTATTTTTTTCTTCTCTTTCTATCTGTTTTCTCTGCTATTTCCACTTCGTTTTCACTCTGCACAATTTTCAAACGAGAAAACTATTTTACACTTTTTTTCACTCTGTGGATCTTAAACGACGTCGTTTACCTGATTCGTTTTATGCAAAACGATGACGTATTAAGCAGAGTTAGCTTTACGAATCACGAGGAGTGTTTAAAGCTGCGCGGTAGTGGTCTGCTGCGGTTGGTTGCAGGGTCCTATCGTGTTTCTATTTTGATGTGTGCTGAATTAGTGTTAGAAGGGAAAAGTTACTAGGGAAGTGGTTGTAGGGGATAAATACCGTGGCGAATATGAAGTTCTTTTGTAAGGAATATACGAGCCTTTCAAATTAAAGTGCTGAAGATATTTAGGGCAGGTCTACGTCGGTTAATCCAAGTGTCCTATAAAACATTGACACGTGTCTTGTATGAATTATAGAAAAACATTCCTTTATCACGTTTTGCAATTTTCTTTGACCCCACCGATTAAGCTTGCTTTACCTCTTGGAAACCTTTTGGTTTGGATTATTAAAAAAATCAAACCGCTCCAATTTGTTAAAGCTTAAAGTTTAATGAAAGAATAAACAACTCAGTTGAATTACATGCAACAGTTATCAAACTTTACTTCAAACATGTTCTCTTTTGCATTTTTCTCATGAAAATTTTATTATGTATTCCTCACATTTTATCTTTATCTCAGTAAATATAAAAAAAAAATTATTTTTATATAAATTTTAAAATTTATAAAAATAATTCCAATTTTATTAAAAACTCTTTTTAAATTTTCTAATATAGATCATATACTTTGGAATTTTTTTTTTAAAAAAATTTATAATAAAGAAATTACACTATGAAAAATTTATTTGATAAAAAAATTATCGATAAAACCTTTTCCAAGTTTTTTGGTAAAATAGTTATATTTTAGAAATTTTTTTTTCTTCAAATTTTATAAAAAATAAATTATTTAAAAAAAAAGTGTATATCGAAAAAGTTGATGAAGCAGTTTTTTA
>JBBPBT010000498.1:2763299-2775799 GCA_037974875.1 Cicer bijugum
ACCTAAAACTATGTAGCACATTTTATAACTGATATATCAATAATACCAATAATGTACTTGAGAAAAATCAATCTCATTTGAAATAATTAATAAGATTGGTAAATAAATTATATTATATTATTCTCTTCTATTTCCTACCTTTTATTTCACTATTTTATGTCTGGTTTGCTTATTTAAAAATAAATATTATCGTACAAATATATATATTTATCTTAAGATGTGTTGACTTTCAAAATATCTATTAAAATATTTTTATTTTAGAATGATCATTTGATTACACTTGATGGATAATAATAGTTTTAATTAGATTCTAACTAACTAAGCTTTCATATTTACATCATACTAGATCTTATATATTTAATATTCCGAAAAAAAAAATATATTTTGAAAGTTTGTCATCATCTTTCGGTTATGGTAGACTTTACGGGTATCTTATATAGTTTTTATAGTTACGGTAGAGAGTCAACCTGTCAACTATTTGTTGTTTTGGTGTTCAAATTTTTCTTCTTTAAAAACAAATCAAATTGATATATTATACTTTTAGTTCCATCTCTCCGAAACAAACTTTTTTTTTAAAAAAAAACTGACAATTTTTCTTTTTATATTCAAAATAACACTTTTAACTTCTTAATTTTACCTTTTCTTTTAAAAAAAATTGGTGAACTATTTTATTTTGACCAAATAAGAACTGACACAAACCAATATTTTTACTATCCAATAGCGTGAAGAATATCACTATAATTTTAGATCATTATTTCTTTATTACAGTTTTAATTTTGAATAAAAAATGAAAAAAAAAAGTAGAGGAAAGAAGTATCACTAAAGAATGAGAAAATTCTATTAGCAAAAGCATCCAGTTGTCATATATATTTTCTTTTTATCTTATTTCGCTTGTCCGTTAATACTATATTTTCTTTTTACCAAAACATCATGGTTGGTAGCTAAGACAATCTCTACCAAAGTGTTGAAACACGAGTGCAAATTATATGTTAGCAAACAAAGCAAAAAATTTTCTCCTAAACTCAAGAGCTCCTATCTCTTCTGGTGACATTGTTGACCTTCTTCCATCAAACAATAAAGATCGCTAACAACACTTTAGGAGGTGGAAATATGTATTAATGTGTCCTCCGTCTTTTTAAAATAAAATCAATTTTTTTTTTAATTTAAAATTATAATTCTCACAAATAAATAATTTAAAACTAAGTAATATCCTACATAATGTTGAATAATAAAAATATTGGTTCATGACAATTTTAATTTGATCAAATTTACAAGAATCTATCAGTTTATAAAAGGACTTAAATTTAGAAGACCAAAAGTGATATTTTAAAAATAATGGAAATCAACTCGTCTAATTAAAAAAGTTGAGAGAAAAATATTATTTTTAACCCAAAAAAAATATTGAGCAACTTTGGAAATTAATTTTTTTTTTTTTTATAAAACATTGGAAACTAAAATATAGCGCTTCGTAGAACTGATCCATGCGGATTGTGGTTGTTGCCGGTAGATGGAATTGCACCTCACAAACACAATTGATGTTGGTTGTGACCAGCATGGAGGAGTTAGAAAGTCAATCATAAGCAGATGGTTTATTTGATATCTCTTTTTAATAAAATACTAATAATCTTAATAATATAAATTACTAACCTTATCATGAATTCTTGTTTAGAGTATGTTTATTTAAGATCCCTGTCTAGAGTTTGTTTATTTAAGATCCCTGTCTTGAGAAAGATTATTTTTTTATGGAAGTAGTATTCTTGAAATATATTTTATTTCAATTAATTAAATATAACAACACCAAAACAAATCTTTGAAGCATCTATTTTGATTTTTTTTATATACTTCATTTTTAGATATCTTCCTAAATTAAACATTGATGCAGTCATATTGTATTCCACTCACTAATTCATACATTTGCTAGTAAGCAAGGGGTTCTAGTAACTAATTGAGTAAATAACTTCTAAAGTCATATACTAACTATATCAAGCACAATTACAAAAATAAAAAAACAGTTACAAAAAGCAAAGTGTTATATATCGATGCCAATTTCCATCTGAGTCAATGTATGTTAAAGCAGTTCTATTGTCTACACAACAAGCAATTCTATTCTCATTTCTTGGAATCCTAATTCCTTTCTCTAAATTGTAATTTACATATAATTTAAATTGAATTAGCAAGATCTTCTCTTTTTCTCATTAACGCAACAAAAATGTTTTTCCTGCTTCTTCAACCTCTTTTGACAACAACAAAGGTAGCCATTCTTGAACTCCAACTCCATTATTCCATTTATCTATTCCTTTTCTACATATTAATCCTTTTCTAATTTAACAGTACTTTGTTTTTTCTCCATTTCTACAAGTATTTAGTTTTGTATCATTTCTGCTGTAACATGAGTTTTTGTTGTTTCAGAAGTTTAAAAAACCTTTTGAAAAATAACAATGCCACTGAAAAATATTACTGGGTTGAGTCGCGGACTAGGTTGCTCTTTTTAAGACGTTTCGAGGCAATGCCCAAATTGTGCAAGACAGACTATCAACCACGACGTCCCCAAGATAAAATAGCCCAGATACTCTGTATCGGATTTCTACTGCACAGTAGAAAACCGGTCTAGAATTACACCCTTAGTATGGCAGTCGAATGACTGCCACTCGTAATATGGCACTAAGGCCACTCGTGAGAAATAGAAGAAAAAGTAAGAAGGAGGAGAAGTGAGAAAAGCCTCAGATACAGAGAGCTTTTGGTGTGCTTTTCCAACTAAGGAGAACTCTCTATTTATAGAGGAAATCTGCAACTAGATATGAGAGAAACAGGGGATCCATCAGAACGTGATCCATGATCTGACCACATAATGTGCGCTTAGAAATAGGATCTGCCAAAAAACGTGTTTGACTCTGACTCTTGACTGGGAAATAACCATACACGCAAGTAAGACCAGACATTAACAGACAGGTAAGTCAAACCAGGCATTAGGATTTTGACCGAGAAAAAAACAAAAGCACAAACAGATTAGGGTTTTGACTGGCACAATTTATTGAAACTAGAGGCAATATAACCAAATCCAATAATCTCTTCGGTTGACATGGCAGAAAGAAACGTCTTAAAATTGCTGGTTTATGAGTTTAAGATAACTTTAAAAATCACAATTTATGCCAACAAATATATTATTGGGTTGAGTTGCGGACTAGATCGCTCTCTTTAAGACGTTTCGCGGCACTACCCAAATTGTGCAAGGCAGACTATCAACCACGAAGTCTCCAGGATAAAACAACCCAGATTCACTGTATCGGAGTTCCACTGCACCGTAGAAAACCGTTCTAGAATTACACCCTCAATATGGCGGTTAAAGCCGCTCTCAATATGACGATTAAAGTCATTCGCAACACCTTCAATATGGCAGTTAAAACCACTCTCAATATGACGATTAAAGTCATTCACAATATAGTATTACGACCACTCATAACTACAACATTACAATCGCTCTAAAAACAAAGAGATTACGACATAACGATCGCTCTAAAAAATGAAGGGACTACGGCATAACGACTGCTCTAAAAAACTAAAGGGACTGCGACATAACAACCGCTCTAAAAAACCAAAGGGACTGCAGGATAACAACCGCTCTAAAAACTGAAGGGACTGTGGCATAACAACCGCTCTAATAACCGAAGGGACTGCAACATAACAATCGCTCTAAAAACCGTAGGGACAGAAAGAAAAGGGAGAAGTGGCTCAAAAATTAGGCGAGTAGAATATAAAAGGGAGAAAAAGAGAAAGTTGGGAAAAACATCCAACTTTGGTGTACTTTTCACAATAGTTTGAAGCTCATTATATAGTGATGAAAGTAAACTCACATTTATTTTCTAACCAATGTGGGACTTTAGCATGTATAGATTTGAAACTACTCAAAATATTAGAGTGTTCCAATGTGGGATTTCAAAAAAATTCTTTCTAATGTGGGACTTAAATTTTATAAAACAAGTTTCTTTCCACTTAAATTTACAAAAAATATTTCTTTCCAATGTGGGACTTCAACAAATTATTAAATTCACACAATAACATACTTATGTTCCAACAGTTTTTAGTTGAAATTTCACTATTTTCACGACCTTAACAAACTTTTATCTTTTCTCAATAAAAAATCTATTTCTTAAAAAATATATTTGCCTTTTATTTATAAACTAAACTTCATACATTTAGTTATAAAATAATGCATAAAAACATGATTCATTTTCAATTACTTCATTTTGTACAAATAGTATTTTTTTTCATCTTAGGTTTTTCCTTTATGTTTTTCTTTTGACATTTTATATAAGTTTAACTATTTTTTTTTCTTTCATATTTATATAAATTTTATATATTATATTTTGTTAGTATTTCACTCTGTATACAACAATTTATTGATTTCTCATTTATTGATTTAAAGATGAGAGACTTCATATATATTTTTTGTTCTTCCAGTATCTTTTCTAGATTTGAATATTAAAATAGAAGAAAGAAAGACATGAGATTCGATCAACGAAACTTAAAATTAATTTTAAAATTTTAAAAACAAAAATCAATTAAATAATTCAATCTATGCAAATGGCAAATAGATAAAAAAAAAACGACTTTCATTTACTCTTGATGAAATAATAATTTTCACTAAATTGTGAATGAAACTTAACTTTTACGAATTTGTGATTAAAGATGAAAGAAGAAAAACTACATTAAATTGTTACGAGAAAGTAGAGGAGAAAAATCAAATCTGTTTAATTGTTATGAGAAAGATCTAATTGAAGGAAAACAATTGAAAATGAATATGAATTAAAGAGGATAATCGGTTGAAGGAAATTAAATTGCTACGGTTGATAAGAAAAACAATCTAAGAGACTCGGAGGAAAATGGGAAACAATTTCATGACCTTCAAGACTAATAGTAAAAGGAAATAAGGGAAATGAGTCTGGAGTGGGAGAAAAACACGAAGAAAAGAAAAACCATTCCCTAAAATGCCAAGAATATTTTTTGTTTTTGTTACAAAAAAAGTTAGTATTTTTGTGTTTTTACTTAGCCTACAAATACAAAATATATTAAATAAGAAAAATTTAACATATACCTGTAGTTAAAAAGTAAATTTAGTGACAAATAATAAATAATTACAAAATTTGAGTATTTTAATAAATATTTTTTTAGTATAAATAAATGTATTTAATTATGGTTCATATTTTTATTAGACGATGAATAATCCACAATTTTCAAAAATAACCATAAACAAAGCTATATATTATTACATGCGACAAATAATATACACAATCTAATAGCTTAGGGTAGTAGCTTTGTACTATATTTGTACTGCAGCATGCGAAGTACAAGTTTTGACTCCGATAAACTGAGTTGCAGAAACGGTGTTAAAGCCACTTTACAACCAAATCAGAAACAAAGTTATGTAGTTATATAACCAAAATTGAAAACAAAAGAAACACAATTCCCTCCATTCTCCTTAGCTTTTTCTTTTTATAGAAAAAGAAGTTTAATTCAAAAGATTAGTAAAAGCAAACTCATCATAATTTGAGATATTCCTCTTTCATATTTTGATAAAACTTAATTAAGAAAGTAAAGAGTATGTCAACAATAAATATAATAATTTTAGAAGTCAATGAGAGATAATTAAATTAAAACTTAATTCTAACAATCAAACTAATTTATTTTACAAATAGTAAATAATTAAGAATAATATAAGATCTACACTATTTAATTCAATCCATCTTCTAATAAAATATTTACTCTGCTCACTCATATATATCGATTATAGATAGTATTTGACATGATCAATACAACCACATATTTACAAATTGTATGTAAAGCAAGTGTTGAACATTGGTGATAGCCTACATAAACCTATTACCTAAAATATAGTATCGACAAAATGAATCACTTCTCTATGTGAACACCAATTATTTAAATAAAATAAGATAATATAATAACATAAAAGGGGAATGAAGAAGAAGATGGAAACTAGGGTGGTTTTTTAGAAAAGAAAGAGAGGGACTATTGTTTTCGTTCTTCTAAACTTTCTTTTAAAAAATATCGTTAAATGATAATTTTTTTAATTTAAATTCAGTACAAAAATTTTTTTAATAATAAATATAAAAAATTAGAGAATAATTTTTTTGATATTAAAACATAAAAAAAAATATAAGATAAATATTTTTAATAATAAATATTAAAAAATACGAGACACATATTTATCATTGTTACATAAAATAAAATTTTTGTTTAATGTGTAAACATGATATATATAAAATGTTAACAAGCTGCGGCAATACATTTGTCGTGTTAGTGTTAAATTCTTTTTGTTCAATTATACAAGTGTTAAAAAAAAAATTATTGAAATAACTATGGGCGAACTCTTATTCGGCCAGTAAGATGAGCCCATAATTTATGAGATTATTCGGATGTATAGTATGTTAAAAACAAGAAAGTTAAATTTTGTATTTCTACATTTAAACTATAGAGGTATTCGTGTGGAAATATTTTAGGTGACCTGGAGGTAACACTCTAAATATCAGCATCTACCATGTAACCGACGTTTACCTCGACTGTCGCGTTTATGTATTTCGGGTTAAGCTAAAGGGATCTATGAGGGAAGGGTCAATTTGAATTCTCCGTTCACCCTGGTTGTGACAAAGTATTGTGAAGTAAAGTCTAAGTCCATGCATATCATTCCATTTTCTTGTGATTGTTTTATTGTGATTAATGTGTGTCGTATGCAATAATGATTTCTCTTGGGTGATTTGTTGTTTAAGTGAAATGTATTGATTTTCCTTGAGTGATTTTGATTTTATAAAGTAATATTTTTCTTAAGGAATGTTTGTTGATGATACTGTTATATTATGATTACCTGTGCGTTTTGCTTACTTGTAATATACTATTAACATAATTTCAAAATTCACCTCATTCGTTGTTTGTGTTTGACATCTTTGACCTTGCATTTGCGAAATCACAGTTATTACATGTTAATCACTACAAGAAAACAAGGAATTTGTGAGGGCCAAAAGCCCTCTCAAAGGGTAAAAAGCAGCCACAAATGGGCTATTTGTGGCGGCCTTAGGCAACCACAAATAAGCTGGTCATAAAAATTTGTCAGGGCCTTTGTCGCCACAAAATTTGAAAAATACGTTACCATTTGTGAGGGCTTTTGCAGCCACAAAATCCTACCTTTGTGAGGGCACAGACCGCCGCAAAGGACATATTGATTTTAAAAAGTGCAGCCTCTGTGAGGGCCCAAACTACCACAAAATCCTCCATTTGTGAGGGTTTAGTCCGCCACAATGTATCATCCAAATTAAAAAATAAATATTTTATGAGGGCTTAGGCCGCCACAAAATATTACGTATATTAAAAAATTAATTTTTTAAATTCAAAATTAATACTGTATTATAATATTATATATAATAAATTAATATGAATATAAATTTAAAATTTAAATTAAAGTTACAGTTAAATTAAAATTTAAATTAAATTTAAAATATAATATCAATATAAATTAAATTTAATATATAATAAACTAAACTGAATATAAATTAAAAATTTAAATTAAATTTAAAATAAAATATTTAAATTATAATTATAATTAAAGATTAATTTAATTTACAAATAAATTAAAATTAAATTTAAATTTAAATAAAATTAAAATTAAAATTAAATATTAAAATTAAAATAAATATTATATATAAAAATATAATATTAATAATAATTAAAGTAATTACCACCAAACAAAATAAAACATGCATTCCAAAATTAATAAATAATGTCTTACAAACCCAAAATTTATAAATAATGTCTTACAAACTCAAAATTAAACACACAATAATTAACTAGAACAACATAAATATGTGTTCATACAACCCAAAAATAAATTATGAAATTATTCAAATGACATCAATACTCATAATAATTCCTCTGATCAGCTCCACTCCCACCATCATTATTTCCTACAATGTTACCCGATGAAAGAAGTCCCTCAAAAGTATTATTAATTTGTGTTGGAGGAGACATCATTGTTTGAAATGGAATTTCATCTTCAATTGCACCACTACTAGTCGAAGGAGGAGCCCTAGCTGGTTGAGGTTGATTTAAATCTGATCTGATCAAGCAAGCTGCTGGCATAGTTGGTCGGTATGCAGTTTGATGATCTGGTTGAGGTTGAGGAAGATGATGTGAAGAGGATGAAATATACTGATAATTATGAAAATATTGTTGTTGCTGAAATATTGGCTGCTGTTGTTACTGGAAGGCAAAGTTCGGAGGATCCTGGTGTTGCTGTTGGAAATTGGGAGGCGGTTGCTTCTGTTGGGAGTATTGAGAGTAATTTTGTTGCTGCTGGAATAGTGGTTGTTGATGCAAGTATTGAGGCCGAGGCGGGAACTGCTGATGAAACATAGGAGGAAATACAAATTGTTGTTGCTGTTGAAACTACTGTTGCAACTCTTGAAACTTTTGTTTCCATTCCTCATTCAATTTATCAATTGCGGCTTGTATCAGCTATTGTGTCCTTTCTTCTTGCTCACTTGCCCATTGCTCCTTTGACTGGTCAAGATTATCTATCGACGAACGATGAGATCGATTCGTACTAGCATAAGAAGAAGACGTCTCAGTCTGAATATAGCCGGTTGGACCTTTCACAAAGGTTGACGATAAACTACCGGCACCCAGCAGACGCCCTTTGTACTTGCCACCACTGATGTTCATAAAACATTCCGCCTCATATTGTTTCCGCTGCATTGGACCATCTCGCTGAGCAGGAGGAAGAGTAGCTTGATGATCGTCCCATTCTTTCATGACTTGTTGAAGTTGTTCCTATATTAAAAATAAAAAAATAAAAATAGTTAATAATTAATATGTAATAATTTAGAGGTCTAATTAATATATAATAATTAATATATAATAATTACGTGAATCATTTTTGATAATTCATCAGTATACTCATTTGTTTCAGGATTAACATGAAGATAACGATGTATCTCTGCCTGAGTGACCTCCCTTCCAAGTTGCTTTTCCTAAAATATCAAATTAATGTCAAGTTTATAAGTTGGTGAAATGTGATGATTAATTGAATATAAATTAATAGATATATATTATAAATAGTAATTAATTACCATATAATATTTAATTTCTGCTGCAGACATGGAACCTCCCTTATGAGTACCGGTACCCCTCTCAGATGCTCTATTAATCTTTGCTTTTTCTGTCTTCTGTTTATAAGCATTTGTGTTCCATTTCCTCCACAAAGCAGTCCAAACATTTTCACCAATTCAATTAGGTCATTTTTTCTCACCTTTATTACGTGCGTAAGCCAACATAGATGAGAGACAATTTGAAAAGCGATGGTCAAAAGAAGTCAAAATTGCAGCATCATGCTCTCTTTTTCAAGTACATTTAGTCTGTTGTTTGTTTAAATTTAAAAAATATTAAAAATATAATTCAATTAAGCAATCAAATGTATATATAATTAGTAATTAAATAAATTAATCTAATCACTTACTTTAAAACAATGTAAAAATTGATCAACTTCGCTAAATTGAGGTGTCTTATCTTCTTTTATCTCACCCCAAGACAACCATAGTTTTTTATATAGAGGAATAGCTTCATCACTAGTACCAATGGTCGACATCGGCATGAGAGATGGGTCATTAACAACATGTGGTTTAGCAACTTTTTTCTTACCACGTGATGTTTTGGATATTTCTCGTATTGCCACCGTTCCTGTTCCTCCTAATCCTTCCGAACCTCCTGATCCTCCTACTCCCGACACTGAAACCATGTCTATATATATATATATATATATATATATATCCATATCCATACATATATATAATATAATATATGTGTGTATGTACAATTAACATAAATTAATTAATAATGAAATATACATAATGTATTACATAAATAAATTATAACACTCACATAAATAAAGAAATATATATAAGGTGTCGTTCATATTTCACATTACAAATATATAATATTATACACACACACACACACACACACATATATATATATATATATATGTGATAAGTGAATTAATTGTCTTCGTCATCATCGTCGTCGTCATTTGATGAGTGAATTAAATCACTGTCTTCATCATTCTCTAATTCATCTATTTTTTGTTCATCAACTTCTTCTCCAATGTTTGATTCATGACAAAGTTGACTAATAGTCTCATCTCCAATCACATGATCCAAATTTGACATTTCATCCATTTGATATGCAACATCTTCATTTTGACCTGCTTCAACTTCTTCTATTCCACTCGTTGGTGTTGTTTTGATTGCAGCACACCAACCTTGTTTGCTTTTGACAATTGATGGATAAGGAACATAATACACTTGTCTTACATTATGGGCCAGGGCAACTTGATCAAACCGTGGATATTTTTTGCTCATACGAATGTCTACAGTATTGGATATCAAATTGATTTAGTTCCTATGCTAGATGGATTAAACCACTTACAGTAAAACAACACCACTTTTTTCGCATAATCTAGGAACATGTAGTCAATTTCGTAAATATGCTCAATTATACCATAAAAATCTTCTACTACACCACTATCAGAGACACTTTTCATACAAACTCTACTATTAATTGTTTCTTTTCCTTCGGTCCAAGATTCAGTGTGAAATTTGTATCTATTGACGTAATAGGTGTGCCATTCTTCGAAACTTCTACTCGGGCCCATAGATAAGTGCCTCAAGTGGATGTTGATAGGAGTTTGTTCTTCGAGATGTACATGTTGTTGAAACCATAATGGGAAATTTGAATGTATATCATTAGATGATTGTCCCGTAGTTAAAAATGCCCTGATCGATGACCATATATATGGTGAATATCAATTTAATCATATAATTAAATATAATTAATAAGAAGAGGAATTTAAAACGTACTCAATGTATGTTTTAACTTCAGTGCAGTTAATCAAAACGTAAACATGTGCCGCATTAAATACTTTGTCGCTTGGCCAGAAAATCGGAAAATCCCTACCAGCATGATGACTAGACAAGCAAAAAACTGATAAAGCATGTGGATGACGTATAACACTATCAGTAGCGTTTCTTCCGTTAACTAGTGACAACGTTTCGTTGTTGAAATAATGAGAAAAAAAAGTGTGTTATTTCACGGTGTAGATAGGATGAACAAATTGAGCCATCAACTCTAGCTTTGTTTTTCACCGACCGTTTTGAATAACCCATGAACCTATAATATACAATGAGATGTACAATAAGCTCCATGTATATATAAGTTGAAGTACATTATATATATATATATATATATATATATATATATATATATATATATATATATATCACCTTTCAAATGGATACATCCATATATACTGAACTGGTCCACCAAGCCTAGCTTCACTTGCAAGGTGCACTGAGAGATGCTCCATGGAATCAAAAAACCCAAGAGGAAATACTTTCTCCAACTTACATAGAATGATCGGAATGTCATTTTCCATCTTGATGAGATCTTTATCAATGAGTGTTGAAAACACAAATTCTTGAAATATTGACTCACTTTAATAAGTGGGTTCAATACATGTGTCGGTAAAGCACTAAAGGCAATAGGAAGTAAACACTCTAAAAATATATGACAATCGTGACTTTTCATCCCATGCATCCTCCCATTTTCCACATTAGCACATCTTGCCAAATTAGAACACTAACCGTCAGACGTCTTCAGCTCTTTGATCCAACGATAAACAAATTTGGCTTCATCAGTAGATAAAGTGTAATTTGCACGAGGGTTTAGGGTCTTGCCGTTTTGTTCCACCAACAACAAATCTGGTTGTCTGCAATATATACTTATGTCTTTTCTAACTTTGTCATTATCTTTTGTTTTCCCTTTCACATTCATGACAGTATTAAATATGTTTCAACGAAATTTTTCTCAATATGCATAACATCGAGATTATGTCTCAATAGATTATCTTTCCAATACGGTAAATCCCAAAAAATACATCTTTTTGTCCAATTGTGCCATTGTCCGTAACCTTGTGGTTTACAAGCCACACCATTAACAACATGTACCTTTGGCATATCTTTTACTTTATTCCAAACTTGTTCTGATGTCAATTTAAGCGGGGATCCTAGACTTTCTGCATAGCCCTTCATAAATCCAGCTTTGTTCCTTCTAAATACATGATCAACAGGTAAAAATCTACGATACGAGTCAAACCATGATGTCTTCCCGCCAAACTTTAAAGTAAATGCTTTTGTATCTTCCATACAAATAGGAAAAGCTAATTTACCATGGGTGCCCCATCCTAACAACATCCCATAAGTGGGGAAATCATTAATGGTCCACATCAATGCAGCTCTCATCATAAAATTTTCTCTCCGAGCAATATCATATGTCAACACACCATTCCACAACCTCTTCAAATCGTCAATCAAAGGTTGTAAAAAAATATCAATACCAGTTGTAGGATTAGAAGGACCTAGTATCACAATAGCTAAGAACAT
>JBBPBT010000498.1:2777604-2835089 GCA_037974875.1 Cicer bijugum
ATTATCAAGACTATATAATTATATAAATTGAAATAAAATTTTAAATGATGTTTTTTTAATAATCAATACTAACAAAAAATATCAACACTAACAATCAATAAACTATATTAATATGTATCAAAATTTAATTATAACAAAAAAATAATAATACCATCAATTTTAATAATATTTTTTTTAAAAATAGTTATATTAAAATCAATATATTTTACATGTGTTTGAAAGTTTTATTTATCATATATTATGTAAACAACATCATTCCTATTTTTTAAAAATAAATCTATAATAACACACAAATATATATATATATATATATATATTACTAATCTATATTTTAAAAATAATATAAATATAATTATAATATCACATATATATTTACTAATCTAAATTTAAAATATATAAAATACTAACTTGATGTCAAGTAGCGTCTGACTTGAAGCTTTCACGTACGGAGCTTACAACTCTTCAAAGTAATTAACAACCACTGTAAAAAAGAATTCAATAATATTAATTAAATAAATCAAATCAAAAAATAAAATTAAAAAACTACATATATAATATAATATAATATAATATAATATAATATAATATAATATAATATAATATAATATAATATAATATAATATAATATAATATAATATAATATAATATAATATAATATAATATAATATATTATAATATAATATAATATAATATAATATAATATAATATAATATAATATAATATAATATAATATAATATAATATAATATAATATAATATAATATAATATAATATAAACTTACCAAAATTGAATCAAGCTTGATGAATATTTTTTGTAGAGAGAAGGTGGAGAGAATAGTTAGAAGGAGGTTTTAGAGAGAAGTTAGAAGTGAAAAATGAAAGAGGAGTTGTGTAATATATATAGGATTTGGTTGATCCTTTGTAGCGTCCAAAGCAGCCATAATAAGCAACGGCTATGTGTTATTTGTGGCGGCCAAAACAATCAAAAAAGCATGGATTTGTGGCGGCCTGGACGGCCACAACTGGCAACGTTCCTTTGGGCGTTTGTGGCGGCCTGGACGGCCACAACTGGCAACGTTCCTTTGGGCGTTTGTGGCGGCCTTTGCCACCACAAAATATAACGGATATAAATATTTGTGGCGGCATGGGTGTAACACCACGTTTTTGAAGCGATGGTGTATTTTTTTTTTTCAAAATAAATTAAAATGAAACAGAGAAATAATTACGGAAATACCTTTGGATAAATATTTAAGTAATTTCAATTTATAAGCAGCATAAAAGTTTTTCGAAATATGAATCCAAAGTATTTACACCTCAAAAAAATGGTACATGGAACCCATCGAAAATAAACTGTCATGCTGACAATATTAGTAAAGATACAATTTTCCAATTTAAAATAAACACAATTCAAAAGAAAGACATTTGTTCCCTCTATGTCAACCTAATCTGATCATTCTACAAAACACACTAAACACCCTGAGTGATCTCCACGCGCCCCGTGAGATCCTCCTAACGTAGCTCCAGTCAAACATTCCAATCTGCATCGCCATCCACAAGGTATGAACCGGTAGGATAGTCCTGGCTCTCATATGAGGGCAAAGCCCAGATTTCCACAATAGTTGTAAAGGGTCACCAACCGAAATTAACAGTTAACACATAACATTTAAGTTTTTAAATGCACAAAATACCCTTTCCACTAAGCATGCACCTTAAAAGGATTTTCCATATGCTAAAAGTTCATATAATGCTTGCCAAATGTAAATGAAATCAAATAGAGTTCTCAATCCATCAAGTAATACATAACTGAACAAAACATTGATAAATCAATTGAGCAATCAATTATCAAACTCAAAATAAGATTTTCCACTGAGCTAATCGATTGGACAAATCGATTTTCTGAAAGTTTTTAGTGAAAATTGAACTCTGAACTTACATCAATCGATTGGGGCAATCGATTTCGAGAAAATGGCTGAGTTCCTGGATGGCCAAATCGATTGGGCAAGTCGATTTCGTGAAAGACTGAGCCCCTGTAACTCAGCAAATCGATTGGGGAAATCGATTTCGTGAAAGACAGAGCCCCTGTAATGAATCCAATCGATTTTCTAAATCGATTTCTTAAGTGGTTTTGAAAAACATATTACAAAATCGATTGGGTAAATCGATTTTGTCAAATTTATGAAGCTCCTGTAACTCATCAAATCGATTGGGTAAATCGATTTCCCTGTTTATTCTTTCAAAAATACATAAACCAACTCAAACACATTCATACATAATACCAAATCTTAACACTTAACACTTATAATACAATCACTACCACATCATGAGTTTCGAAATAGTTTTGAAAATCAACATGCTATCACACAATTCCAAAATGTGACACTTAGCATAATCAACACAATCACAATGACATCTCAAGTTCAAACACTCAATCATAAACTTGAATCAACACACTTACACACAATTTCAAAACATACTGCTTAACGGTTTCAACGCAATACCCACACAGACAAGATGAACCAACAAATCACATGGCATCACCTTGACTCGACAAACCCAATATAGACAAAATGAACCAACAAATGACATGGCATCACTTTGACTTGACAATCCCAACGCAGACAAGATGAACCAACAAATCACATGGCATCACCTTGGCTCGACAATCCTAACGCAGACAAGATGAACCGACAAATCACATGGCATCACCTTGACTCGACAATCCCAACGCATACAAGATGAACCAACAAATCACATGGCATCACCTTGGCGCGACAATCTCAACACAGACAAGATGAACCAACAAATCACATGGCATCACCTTGACTCGACAATTCATTTCTCCACAAAATCATTTTGACGACAACATTAAGTAAACGCAGATATTAAGAGATTCCCCATTCTTAATACTCATTTAACTTAATGATTTTCACAAACAAACACACATTATGCAAACAGAAATATTAAGAGATTCCCCATTCTTAATACTCTTTTAACTCCAACGATTTTCAAAACAAACATTAAGTAAACAAGACATTAAGAGATTCCCCATTCTTAATTCTCATTTAACTTAAACGATTTTCCAAAACAAACATTAAGTAAACAAGACATTAAGAGATTCCCCATTCTTAATACTCATTTAACTTAAACGATTTTCCAAAACAAACATTAAGTAAACAAGACATTAAGAGATTCCCCATTCTTAATACTCATTTAACTTAAACGATTTTCCAAAACAAACATTAAGTAAACAAGACATTAAGAGATTCCCCATTCTTAATACTCATTTAACTTAATGGTTTTCAAATTCCACACAAAACAAACTCAAACATATTATCAAATCCAATCCACACCTCACACCAAAACACATCAATTCATTTCTCCACAAAATCCAACATACACATATCAAATTTCATCAGTATTAATTAAGAACACGTCAAATACGATGAACACAAATCATCACAACATACCACTCAAACACAACAAATTTCATTTACTCAAAATCATACATAAATGGGTTAAATTCATTTTCCACGAAATATTCATTCATTATCACCAAAACCCCACATTAGAATTTCACCCATAAAACATTAAATTCATTTTCCCCAATTTAATACTTCAACCCTAACATAATCCTTTTCCACACAACCACAGATAAGTCCCTAAATGCAAACTAAAAGTTTGGAAGGAGCCCTTACCTTCGCGTTAGCTTTAACGTGCGGTTACGGGACCGTGAGTAAATCTGGTAAATTTTCCGCTCGCAACGCCGCTTCCAAAGTTGGTTCCCTAGCACCGTAGTGTGGTAGTGAGCAACTTTCCCTTCTATCTCTTTGCGAAATGAAGCTTGGATCTAGTTGAAACGGGGAGGTTTGTGTTTGACGGTTTTGAAATCTCTAACTCCGTTTTCGAATCCGGGAAGAAGGAAGAAGCTGGAAATTTGTTCTTACTCACCCACAATCCTTGGGTTTCTATTCTTGAAGCCAAATAAAGAAAAGAAATCGAAAGGTAGAAGGAGGAGGAAGGGGAAGGGTTCGCGAGATTGAAGCGTATCTTCTCTTCCTCTGTTTCTCTTTCATTTTTCCTCTGCTTTCTTCTTTCTACCCCATATATATATATATAACTTATATTAATATATATATATATATATATATATATTCTTATAATAATATATATATATATATATTATACTTAAAATCAAACCCAAACGAATATCTAACAACTCTTCCACACATCACTTTACTCACATATCAAACTATTTTGATAAAAATATTTACTCTCGTTGCAACTTAATTGACAGATAAAATTTTCAGCAACTTGAGATATTTTTAACAAAATTGCCTGGTATTTAATTCTTTGTAACGTAATTAAATTATTCTTCGACAAATAATTTTAATCCAATTTCCAAAAATATATTTTTGGCATTTAACTCACTAAATACGAAAAACTGGATTAACAGCCTAAGAAATTCCACACAAAATACCCTAAAATTGTATAATTTAGGATTTAAAAACTATGGGTCTTACACTGGGCGGCCATAAAAATACATTGCACTTTATTCCTTTGAGGCGGCCTTTGCAGCCACAAAAGGTAACGGTCTCAGGCGTTTATGGCGGCCTATGCAGTCACAAATTGACATGTCACTTCAGGGTTTTGTGACGGAGTTGACCCTCACAAATTTTAGATTTTGTGGCTGAAAAAGCCCTCACAAAAATCTTAAAAATTTAAATGGATTTTGTGGCTGCTTAAGCCCTTAAAAAATCACAACGTTGTGATTTTGTGAGGGTTTAGGCAGCCACAAATTCCACCAAATTTTTTAATAATTTGTGAGGGCTTTTTCAGCCATAAATAAAGACCAATTTCAATTTTTGTATTTGTGAGGGCTTTTTCGGTCACTAATTTGTGAGAGTTTTTTTGGGCCACAAAATATTTATAAAGTTGGCCACAAATTAGGGTTTTTCTTGTAGTGAATGAGTCATGAAGTTCAAGTTTGAGATAAACTCCTCTCTAATAGGTGATACCAAGAGTAAAAATTATAAATTATATTTTACTTATTTAATTCGAAATGCCATTTTGTATCAAACACTTATAAGTACTAGTAAGTTTTTGGAATTAAATTAAGAAATTTTAGTTACATGAATTTTTTTTAAAGTGTTCATTTTGATTTTTGAGAAATATGATATCCTAAATTAGTTAAAAAAAGATTTTATTTTCTTGAAATAGATTTTCTTTATCCACTGCAAGTTTTGTTAAAAAAACCAGATATAAATTATTGTATATATTATTTTGGATTTAGGGTGTCACATTATTGGTACCAAACCTAATGAATGGAGTTTCGGTCAAATATCAGACGTAGCAGTTGTGTATTAATTATTTTCACTAGCATATGTTGGTGGAATGACCTCTATCCTTAGGAAGTCATATACAATATTATTAACAAGATTATCCAATTTCTTCCTAAGTGATGAACTTAATATTAAAACCAACTTGTTTAATATTAATTCCAATTTAACAATGATAGATTCAAAACTTATTCCAAAACAGAGATTCAAGAACACATGTATTATCAAGATAAAGAGTATAGATCCAAAACTTATTCAAAACAGAGATTCAAGAACACATGTATTATCAAGATAAAGAGTATATAGATAGAGAAGTGTGCACCAGGGATTTTTATACTGGTTCGACTATCGATTCGATAGTCTACATCCAGTCCTGAAATCACTCACCGATTTCAGCCTTTACTAGAAATGATTTGAGTATGTTTACAGACTTTCCAACACTTCAATGCCTATACATCTAACTCAACATCAATCTACAACACCAACCAATCTATCCTTAAGAACTAATCTCTAAGCTCTAGCAAGATCATATTGAGATCTCTTTTAGATGATCACACGCATCCTAAAAGATGACCACCAGTTTCACAATACTGGATTTCCACACACTTTCTTTTACAAAGATGGTTCTTTTAAAAAGAACTAGAACACTTGATTCAATCACAATGAATTCTCACACTAAGTATTTGCCAATAATATTTGTGAGTTATAATAATCTCTCTCAAAGTGTATTTTTCGAGTGGCCAATGAAAACTTTCAGTTCTTTCTATATGTTCTATATGTTATGAAAATTGTGATTGATTCAGTTTATATAGTTTCAGAAAAACTACAGACAAATCGATTTCCCAATTGATATTATTAATGTGTATTACCAGCTCAATCGATTTCCTAATCGATTATCGCGTTTCTTGTTTTTCTTGAATCTTGAAATAGATGAACTAATCGGTTTGCTAATCGATTCTTTTAATGCATATATCAGAAACTGATACTCAGTTCATATCAGAATCGATTGACTAATCGATTATAATTGTTTTGTTCAAAATGTGAGATCAAACAATCGATTACTTAGTCGATTCACTGTCATTAACATAGTCGATTTGGAAATGGGCTAATATCTCCCTGTAACTCAGACATTTACTCCAATCGATTTGCCAATCGACTTGACTTGTCCCACTAACTCAGATATTTAGTTAAAATCGATGTGTCAATCGATTATGCAATATGTTTCTGATAAATGATTAACTAATTCATTCATGCAATTGACTAACTAATCGATTAGTGCAAAGCTTGCAACTTAAGAAAAGTATATCAATCGATTGTCCAATCGATTTCTTTAATCACAGAACACAAGTCTGATGAAAAACATTTTAGTAATCGATTTGCCAATCGATTAACTCAGTGAAAGCTTTGTTCTATGAATCAGAAAATCGATTAACCAATTGATTTGCAAATCGATTGTCCAATTGATTTCTTTTAATCACAGAATACAGATATGATAAAAACATTTAAGTAATCGATTTCCCAATCGATTAACTCAGTGAAACCTTTGTTCTGTGAATCATACAATCGATTAACCAATTGATTTACCAATTGATTGATTAAGACACTTGTTTTATGATTTCAGTTTTAATTGGCAAATATTAGATGTGTGAAATCATAATGATGAATCTACCTAAGAAACACTATGAACAATAGACAAATTTGCACATAATCTTCAAGCCTTGTATGATATCATCAATCTTTGCTTGATTGCTTGAGATCCAAGATTTGTCCAAGTGTAGTGTTTGATTCTTTCACATAATCTTCAAGCCTTATGATATGATCAATCTTTGCTGAAATTTATCTCAACTCAAACTATTAGATTAATCAGATAATGCATATACATTGTATGTTTGGAAGTTATTTCAAAATCAATGTCAAGGAGTCATATATCTTACAATCTCCCCCTTTTTGATTAAATGACAAACATACAATTTAACTTTGAGTTTACATTTCAACATTAAAAACTCCCCCTGAATTATAGAATTCATAATTCTTTTCAATTTCAAATTTCATTTCAACATTAAAACTCCCCTTGAATTATAGACTTCATAATTCATTTCAGTTTCAAGCTTAAGCACAATTTAAATTCATCCAAATTCTCCAAGTTAAATTCATTAAAATTTGGTATCAGAGCAGATATTCAAGTTTGGTATTAGAGCACATAAGTGCTTATTAGAGCACAATATCAGAGCACATATGCATAGTATCAGAGCACATAAGCACAAGTTAAGCACAAGTGAAATTCATCTAAATTCTCCCCCTTTGTCATTAAATTCAAAAAGATAATACAAGAGAGAATGATGATTCAAAAGCTATTGCAAGATATATACTGAAAACACAGAAAAATTACAAAACACCAAAGTAAACAAAAGCCTAAACAACTAATCTAGGGCTGTTCCTCATTATCACTAGTGGGAGATGTAGAGACTGCTGTATTAGTCTCTACAAGTGTCTCCTCACCATGAGGTTCAGAACTATCAAGGTTAATAGGGTTTGTTTCTTCAGTTGCTTGATTGCCTATGTCACTATGTCTTCAAAAGACATCTTGAGACCCAAATGGTCTTGGATGGCATCTACATCTTGAACAACTGAGTTGAGGGTTGCTTGGAGTTTCCTAAGGGAGGATTCCACCTTAGCATTGTGTGCATCCTGAGACTCCATAAGTTCCAGCAACTTAGCTAAAACCTCATATTGGTTTTCAGCTTGCTCAGGTTGTTCAACATTTGGTTGTGCCCTTGTCCAAATACCATTGATCCTCTTCAATTGCATTTGGTTGACAATTAACTCACCAAAAATCAGAGTTGTTTTATTGATTCTTCATTGACAACTGAAATTTTGAAGTGTCTCAGAATCTTGGTAATTAGCTGAGGGTAAGGGAGCATCAGCTTTCCTTGTGCTGTTTCCAACATATTCATCGGCACAATCTATGCCCAACTCATCTTGAGTTCCTTGTACAGGCCCCAAAGAAGAATAATGTCTAGCTTCTAAACTACAGCATGGTTCCCTGATCTAGGTACCAACATCCTGGTTAGCACATACATCAGCATCCAATACTGGACCTTCATCTAATTGATTGGGAGAGATATTTTTTCCACAAACCCTTCAACCATCAGGTCTTGAATGGCTGTATGTTTGTCTACTGATGTTTCCCAAGCATCATCAGTAGAATCAGGATCAGTCCTGCCATCAATAGCTTCTCCATAAAAGGGCAGTCCTGAAAGCTTGGAAAACTCCCTAAACGTCATAGCAATTTTCTTGCCTTGAACTTCAAACTCAAATGCAGTGTCTGTGAGGGTGAAGTTAGAGTAGAAGGCTCTAATCAGTCTTGGATAGATTTCCAAAGGGCAGGAGAGGAAGTATGCCAATCCATGAAATCTTAGATGGTTTTGGAAAGTGAATCCATTTGCATCAAAGTAGGCAAAATCCAGAGTTCTTGCCTCACATGGATTTTCCTCTTTAAGAATGCAGGGGAAAGAACAATATCCTCAATAGGTTTACCTTTGGGAGGTTGAGGCTTCTTTAGCTGAGGGGAAGAAGTGGTTTTCTTCTTCTTTTGGGTTGGCTCCTTTATTGCATCACCCATAAGCTTTTCAGTTCGAGGAACCTTCCTCTGCTTGGTTTTTCCTTGATCAGTGGCAATGGCTTTCCCTTTATCCTTTGCCATAATCTTATGAGTGGGTATAGAAACTCTTTTTGTAGGAGGGGAAGTAGGTGGAGGAAAATGAGTTCTACCACTAGAGGTTGAGGAAGAGGAAGGTGATTTCTCACTTTTTGTTTCACTCTTGCCATTTGAGAGATTTGGGAAGCTTGAGAAGTTTGAGAAGTGTAAAAAGCACAGAGAAAACACAGAGAAGTTTGGGAAGTTTTAGAAGTTGGGGGAAAAGTGAGTTGAGAAATCGATTTAGGGTTTTAAGTAGTACTGTTCAAAGTAGATTTGTAAATCGATTTTATTTAGCATTTGCACACAAGACATCGATTGCCAAGTCGATTTTGTTACCTTTATTGGAGGGAAATGAAAGGTTTCAGTTATAGTTGCCTTCAACGGCTAGTATTTTTTGCAACAATCATATTTCAAATCGATTCCCAAATCGATTTTATTAATTAAATGTTCAATGGATAAATCGATGTCCAAATCGATTTCCATATCAGTTCAAGAAAGCTTCTCATAACAACATCGACTTCCAAATCAACTTATTTGGCTTACAGGTTTCATAATTTGACCAAACCGATGCTTGGGTTTGAGTTTGGAAAATTTCTCAAATCTTTGGATTTATGAGAAAAATAATCGATTATGAAATCGATTCTTTAAAACGATTTTCAAATATTCAATCGATTCACCAATCGATTGGATTGATGTATACTTCAGCATTTATTGCTACCACAGATCACTAAATCAATTATGAAATCGATTATCATGTTTTATATTCTGAGAGAAATAATCGATTATGAATTCAATTTTGTAATGCTGATTTGAAGTTTTGACACAGGATAATCGATGTGCAAATCGATTATCTGTTGCAGGATTATCGATTATCAATCGATTATCGATGTCTCAATTGATTTTTCACAGAGATCATATTTCATTTTGATCTATTATACCAAGTTTCATTCTAATATAGAAGAAACTTTCTTTGGGTAAAGCTTTGGTAAAGATATCAGCTAATTGATTAGAAGTATTAACATATTCAAGCATGGTATTACCATTTTGGTATTGATCCCTAATGAAATGATGTCTAATCTCTATATACTTTGTTTTCTAGTTTAGGAACTAAGATCCATACCTTGTTTCTCTCAAATTGATTAAGCTCTTCTTGCATGGCAATTATCCAATCATTATCCAAGAGAGCTTCTTTTATATTCTTAGGTTCTACTTGAGAAACAAAAGCTGTGAAATAACAGAAGTGTCTAAGGGATTTTCTAGTAACGACTCCTTTAGAAATTTCTCCTATGATGTTGTCAATGGGATGGTTTTTGTTGAATTTCCATTCCTTAGGTAAGTCATCTTCCCTTATAGGTTCTATATAATCAATGTTAGTTGGAGGTGATGTTTCATTTGGTTCTGATTCTACAATTTCATCAAGAGAATCACCAACTATAAGAGGGGTGCTGTTCAAGTTTTTAGTAAACATTTCATCAAATTTTACGTGAACAGATTCCTCTATAGTTTTAGTTCCTTTATTGTAGATCCTATAGGCCTTACTAGATTGTGTATATCCTTGAAAAATTCCCTCATCTTCCTTAGAGTCAAATTTCCCTAGATGCTCTTTTCCATTATTCAGTACAAAATACTTACATCCAAAGACTCTAAAATAGGCAATGTTTGGTTTTCTACCTTCGTATATTTCATAGGGTGTTTTTCTAAGTATAGGCCTAATTAGAACTCTATTTAACACATGAGCATCTGTGTTTATTGCATCAGCCCAAAAGTATTTTGGAAGCTTAGAGTCATTAAGCATTGTTCTAGCAAGTTCTTCTAGAGCTCTATTCTTCCTTTCTATAACTCCATTCTATTGTGGAGTTCTTGGGGCTGAGTAAATGTGGTGAATTCCATTTTGTTCACAATAATTATCAAAAGATTCATTTTGAAATTCTCCACCATGATCACTCTTAATGGAAACTATTTTCTGATTCGTCTCATTTTGAACATGATTTGCAAATTTTTTGAAAATTGAGAAGGCATCACTTTTGTGAGATAGAAAATAAGTCCATGTATATCTAGAGTAATCATCAACTAAAACATAGCCATACAGATTTTCTCCAAAACTTTTTACTTGAGAGGGACCAAATAGATCCATATGAATTAATTGTAGAACTCTATTAGTTCGTACTAAGTCTATTTGTGGGAAAGAGGACTTGACCAATTTACTTTTCTCACAAGAGTCGCATAATTTGTCCTTAGTAAATTTTCTGTTTGGAAGACCTAGCACTAGTTGTTTGCTAACAAGTTTGTTAAGATGATCTATATGTATGTGAGCTATTCTCTTTTGCCACAACCAATCTTCATCAGATTTAGATAACAAACAACAAACATTATTTGCAGGCAAAGAGTCAAGATCAATCATGTATATATTATTTACCCTTTCACCTACCAATTTTATGCTTTCATCTTCCTTGTGCTCAAGTATACAAGTATGTGATGTAAAATATACCTGGAAGCCTTTATCGCAAAGCTGACTAATGCTAAGCAAGTTGTGTTTCAAACCTTTTACATAGAGAACATCCTTGATTACCGTTGTTGATTCACTCCCTATGTCTCCAGCACCAAGTATTTTGCCTTTGTTGTTGTCACCATACTTTACATATCCACCTTCTTTTAAATTAAGAGATATGGATTTAGATTTGTCTCCAGTCATATGCTTGGAACATCCACTATCTAGGTACCTTGAGTGAGTTTTGGATGTCAAGCAGATTTGTAAAACAGAATTTAGATTTTGGTTTTAGGTACCCAATTTAGATTGGGTCCTTAAGGGTTAGTCTCAATCATAGGCTTCTTTACTCTCCAAACTTGTTTCCATCCCTTGTTAGCAAGCTTTTTCAGTTTACAATTAAAAGATATATGTCCCTTTTTGCAACAAAAATGGCATGAAAAAGTAGAGGATGTACTTTGAGTTGGTTTAATGAAAACATCATGCATTTGCATTGATCTAACAAATTTATGATTCTTTTGAGCATTCCCATTTGGTCTATAACCAATTCCAGATTTTTCATTATGATTTATTTGGTTCCCAAGAAGAATGTAAGACCCTTAATTTTAAATTCTAATTTATGTATTTTGGGGGAATTTTGTGCTAAATTTCTGAGACTTTTTAGCCAATTTTATGGTATTTTGTGAGTTAAATGTCAAAAATATCTTTTTAGAGACCCAATTAAAATTATTCGTCGATTAATAATTTTATTTAATTACGGTGAATCTTTTGTCGAAGAATTTTTTTTTCTAAAATGCAACATTTTTCAGAAAAATTCATCTGCCGATTGAATTGCAGCGAGAGTAGATATTTTTCAAAAAAAATAATTTGTGATGTGATGTGAGGTGACAAGCGTAATGATGATTTTTATAAAAATATCTAAATATTTATAAATATCTAGATATTTGTTTAGATATTTATTATTATTATTATTATTATTATTATTATTATATATTATTATTATATATATATATATGTATAAGGCAAAGAAAGGAAGCATAATAGAAAGCATTACGTGCCCTTCACCTTTCCTTTTTCTTCCTTTCTTTCTTAGCAAAAGCAAAACAGTGTTAGAGTTTTTCAAAAAAACTCAAAAACAAAACTCCATATTTCTTCTAGATCTAAGCTTCCATTCGAGAAGTGACAGAAGGGAAAGTTGTTCATTGCCACGCTACGGTGCTAGTGAGCTAATACTCGATGCGACGTCACAAACTTAAATTTTACCAGAATTAATTACGGTACCGTAATCGCGTGTTAGAGCTATCGTTAAGGTAAGGGCTCCTTCCAAACTTTTAGTTTGCATTTAGGACATTATTTATGATTCTGTGGAAAAGAAATTTGATGTATTTGAGGTGTGATTTTGTGAAAAATTAATTTAATGTGATTATGTGTAATTTAGGGGAATTTAAATTTGAGGTGTGGTTTGTGGCGATTCAAGTTTGGTGTGATTTATATGTTCGTAATTATTATTATGAATTTTTTAGATGTGATTTATTTGTGGATTTTGTATAAATGAATTGATGAAATTTGGTGGTTTATGTGTAAAAATGTGGAGTTTTGAAATTGGGTGAGTTATGTTTGAATTGTTGAAATTTAATTGAGGTGTTATATTGTGTGTTGTGGAATTGAATTGATTGTTGTCGGCGTGAATTGACGATAATTAAATTTGATGAGTGTGAGTTACGTAATAAGTTATTTTCAAATAAATGAGTTTGAACTGAAATTGAAATTTTACAAAAAAATTAGCGTTGTGAAAAAGTTCAAATTTTAACTAAGTTAAAGAGTTTGAGCAAAAAGACAGATTGAAATTAAAAATGGTTAGAGTTTAAAATGTTACTCTTTTAATTACTCTTTGGTTGAGTTTAAAAAGGAAAAAAAAAAGTTTATAGTATTTTATTAACTCAAATATTTCGGTGCTTTAATAGTCGAGTATGTGAAGGTTAAATTTGGACAATATTTTTTTTAAGTAAATAATATAGATTATTTAATTTTAAGAGTTTAGTATGTGAGAAAGATTTAATTTTAGAAATTTTGTTGTGTTTGGATTAGTTTTATTATGAACAAATTGTTATAAATATTCATGTTTATGTAGTTAGCTCCTTGAGTCTCGAAAAGGAATCGAGACCGTTGGCACCGAGTTAGCGGTAGGGAGAATTCTGATATATTAATGTTGTTGTGGTGATTTATGGTTGAAAATTATAGAGATTGAATATGGTGATTAATGTTTGGAAATTTTGGTGATTTATGTTAGGTGAAATTGATGTGTTCATAATTAATATTATGAATTTTTGAGATGAAATTTATGTGTGACTTGGTGGTTTATGTTAGGTGAAATTGATGTGTTCATAGCCCCGGTGTATTTTGATGTTTGAATACATTGGATTTTTATTTCAAAAACTATTCCGCTGCTTGTAAATATTTGTTGACTTTGTCGTTATGTTACGACTTAAATATTTATCCAAAAGTATTTCTTTGTTTGTTTCTTTGTTTTATTTCTTTGTTTAAAAAAAAAATACACTCGTGCTATTAAAAATCGGGGTGTTACAAAGAACATTCAGGTTGTTTTTACCACTAGTAAATTTTGCTAAATCAATTTGTAGTGATTCAACCTTTCTTTCAAGTTCAATACAACTAGTGAGTTTATCATGTGCTTTCTTTTTCAAAAGTTCATTCATGTCTTCAAGCAACTTATGATCCTTTTTAATTTCTTCATACATCATGCACTGTTTTTCTAACATTTTCTTAGTGTTAATCAATTGTTTGACTACCTTAATATGTTCATCATGCTATTCATTGAAAGCATCATGCAATTCTTCATAAGAGGGATTAGAGGTAGTACTTACATCACTATCTGAATTTGAGTCAGTGTTGGCCATTAAACACAAGTTTGCTTCTTCTTCTTCTGAAGATGCAGAAGATTCTTCATCATTGTCATTCCAAGCTATGTAGGTTCTTTTAGATTTTGAAGATGGTTGATCCTTGCCTTTAGCTTTCACAAACTTGTTTCTATTTTGCAGTTGAAAACATTCAGATTTTGTGTGGCCTGTTTTTCCACATTCATAACAGGTTATCACTTTGCTATCATTTGTCTCATTCTTGCTGAAGCTTTTTGTCCTTGAATTGGATGATTTTCTTGATTGGTTTCCTTTCTTTTTCAGAAATTTCTTGAACTTTCTGACCAGCATTTCGATTCCAGGTTCTTCATCAGTTTCACTCTGGGAATCATCAGTACATGTTTCTATTTCAGATTTTGTTTTATGAGCTGAGCCTTTAGAGATAATCCCTTTCTTTTCCGATCAGTTTGCTCAGCCTCATTCAACCCGTGCAGCTCCATTTCATGTTCTCTGAGTTTGCCAAAAAGGGTGGCAATGGTCATGCTTCCAAGATCCTTTGATTCAGCTATTGCAGTGACCTTAGGTTGCCATTCTCTTGTCAAGCATCTCATCACTTTGTTTATTTGTTGCTCATTGTCAATTACTTTACCTAGAGCATCTCATCACTTTGTTTATTTGTTGCTCATCCTTCTTCATATTGAAGAGTTCATATTCTTGCATAGTGTTAGTTTTGGCTCTCTTGACATCAGTTGTGCCTTCATAAGTTTCTTGGAGTGTATCCCACATTTCTTTGGCAGTTTTGCAATTTGATACCCTGAAAAACTCATCAGCACTTAAAGCAGAAGTTATTATATTTTGGCTTTTGCATTATAGCCAACATTTTTCTTATCATCATCAGACCAATCATATATGGGTTTCAAGATTAATGACTCACCAGTACCAACAAGTCTAGGCACATAAGGACCATTTTCTACTGCATCTAATATGTCAAGACCACTTGCCTCTAGAAAGATAAGAATTCTTTCTTTCCAGTACATATAAGCAGACCCATTAAAGGCAGGGGGTCTAGCTAAAGAGGCACTGTAACACCCCGTTTTTCAAAGCGAGGGTGTATTTTTTTTTTCAAAAGAAATTAAAATAAAATAGAGAAATAAATGAGGTAATACATTTGGATAAATAATTAAGTCATTATAATTTACAAGTAGCGGAAAAAGTTCTCAAAATATGAATTCAAAATATTTACATATCAAAAGTAGTACAGTCTTCCAGTTTAAAAATAAAGGCAACCCAAAGAAAGACATTTGTTCCCTTTGTCAACCTAGTCTGATCATTCGACAAAACAACTAAACACCCTGAGTGATCTCCACGCGCCCCATGAGATCCTCCTAACATAGCTCCAATCAAGCATTCCCATCTACATTCCCATACGTAGGATACGAACCGGTAGGATCATCCTGGCTCTCATCTGAGGGCAAAGCCCAAATTTCCACAATAGTTGTAAAGGGTCACCAACCGATATTAACAGTTAACACATAACATTTAAGCTTTTAAATGCACAAAATAACATTTCAACTTAACATGCACCTTAAAAGGGTTTCTATATGCCAAACATGCATAAACAAAATAGCATTGTTGTATTCGACTACAGCATCTTTGTATAAATGAAGTTTTTAACAAAATAGCATTGTTGTATTCGACTACAGCATCTTTGTATTCGAATACAAGGCTATTTCAACATTCAGCAGCAAAACAGCATGCCTGTATTCGACTACAACAGTCTGTATTCGACTACACAGTAAGTCAGTGGCAAAAACAGCATGTCTGTATTCGAATACAACTTGCAGTATTCAAATACACATCAGACATCAGCAGAAAAACAGCAAAATTCAGCATTTTTCAGCTTTTCAAAGGGTTTCAAAATCAATCAACACTTACCCACAAATCCAAACAATCAAACTTAGCAATTATAGCGCAATCACCATGACATCTTGAGTTTTCGAAATGGTTTTGCAATCAATCACACTTACACACAACTCCAAAACAAAATACTTAGCGATTATAACACAATTACCACGACATCTTAAGTTTCAAAATGGTTTTGCAATCAAATACGCTATCACACAATTCCCAAATGTAACACTTAGCATAATCAACACAATCACAATGACATCTCAAGTTTCAAAACACTCAATCATAAACTTGAATCAACACACTTACATACAATTTCAAAACATACCGCTTAACGGTTACAACGCAATACCCACACAGACAAGATGAACCAACAAATCACATGGCATCACCTTGACTCGACAATCCCAACACGGACAAGATGAACCAACAAATCACATGGCATCACCTTGACTCGACAATCCCAACACGGACAAGATGAACCAACAAATCACATGGCATCACCATGACTCGACAATCCCAATATAGACAAGATGAACCAACAAATCACATGGCATCACCTTGACTCGACAATCCCAACGCAGACAAGATGAACCAACAAATCACATGGCATCACCTTGACTCGACAATCCCAACGCAGACAAGATGAACCAACAAATCACCTGGCATCACCTTGGCTCGACAATCCCAACACGGACAAGATGAACCAACAAATCACATGGCATCACCTTGGCTCGACAATCCCAACATGAACAAGATGAACCAACAAATCAAATGGCATCACCTTGACTCGACAATCCCAATACGGACAAAACTCAAACATATTCACAGATTTATTACACAATTCACGCCAAAGCACAACAATTCATTTCTCCACAAAATCATTTTCACGACGACATTAAGTAAACGCAGATATTAAGAGATTCTCCATTCTTAATACTCATTTAACTTAAAAGATTTTCAAACAAACATTAAGCAAACAGAAATATTAAGAGATTCCCTATTCTTAATACTCTTTTAACTTAAACGATTTTCACAAAACAAACACACATTAAGTAACAAGACATTAAGAGATTCCCCATTCTTAATACTCGTTTAACTTAATGGTTTTCAAATTCCGCACAAAACAAACTCAAACATAATATCCAATTCAATCCACAATTCACACCAACTCACATCAATCAACGAACATCAAGTATGAACACGCCGAATACGACGACACAAATCAACACAATCCATTACTCAAACACAACAAGTTTCATATACTCCAAATCATACATAAATGAGTTTAAAATTCATTTTCTACGAAACATTACTTTAACCCTAACCAAATTCTTTTCCAACCAACCACAGGTAAGTCCCTAAATGCAAACTAAAAGTTTGGAAGGAGCCCTTACCTTCACTTTAGCTTTAACGTGCGATTGCGGCACCGTGAGTAAATCCGGTAAATTTTCCGCTCGCAACACCGCTTCCATAGTTGGTCCACTAGCACCGTAGCACGGAGGTGAGCAACCTTCCCTTCTATCACTTCTTGAAACGAAGCTTAGATCTAGGTGAAACGGGGAGGTTTGTGTTTGAATCCCTAATACCGTTTTTCTTCGTTTTCGAATCAACGAGGAAGAGTGAAGTTGAGAAATCCTTGTCCTATCACCCACCAAGTCTTGGGTTTCTATTCTTGAAGTCAAAGAACGAAAAAGGAAGCAAAACCGACGAACGAAGAAAAAGGGAGAAGGTGGGTTCGCGCGAGCAAAGGAAGAAGAAGGGAAAATACTTTGTTTCTTTCTCTCTCCTTTCCTATCTTCCTTTTTCTTTCCTTTCTATTTCTTTTCTTCCTAATTCCTTTATTTCCTTTTCTTTATATATATATTTATATATATTAATTACTTTTAACAAATATCTCCAAATCTAGATATTTATTAAATTTACCAGTTTACCGATAACACATTAAATTCTTCGTAAAGGATTCACCGCAGTTAATTTAATTTATTTATCGACGAGTAATTCTAATCGGATATCAAAATAACTTTATGGTCATATATACTCCAACATATTAATAACTTTGGCTAAAAAGCCTCCGAGTTCAATACTAAAAATACACTAAAATACGTAAAGTACACTTTAAAATTATGGGTCTTACAGGCACCTTCGCCCAGGAATTCAATAGAGGTCATTTTCTTTTTGACAATTAGTCTAAAAGATCAGGCTCTTGATGCCAATTGTTGGTGGAATGGCCTCTATCCTTAGGAAGTTATATACAATATTATTAACAAGATTATCCAATTTCTTCCTAAGTGATGAACTTAATATTAAAACCAACTTGTTTAATATTAATTCCAATTTAACAATGATAGATTCAAAACTTATTCAAAAACAGAGATTCAAGAACACATGTATTATCAAGATAAAGAGTATAGATCCAAAACTTATTCAAAACAGAGATTCAAGAAGACATGTATTATATAGGTAAAGAGTATAGAGATAGAGAAGTGTGCATCAGAGATTTTTATACTGGTTCGACTATCGATTCGATAGTCTACATCCAGTCCTGAAATCACTCACAGATTTTAGCCTTTACTAGAAATGATTTGAGTAAGTTTACAGACTTTCCAGCACTTCAATTCCTATACATCTAACTCAACATCAATCTACCACACCAACCAATCTATCCTTAAGAACTAATCGCCAAGCTCTAGCAAGATCAGATTGAGATCTCTTTTAGATGATCACACGCATCCTAAAAGATGACCACCAGTTTCACAATATTGGATTTCCACACACTTTCTTTTACAAAGATGGTTCTTTTAAAAAGAACTAGAACACTTGATTCAATCACAATGAATTCTCACACTAATTATTTGCCAATAATATTTGTGAGTTATAATAATCTCTCTCAAAGTGTATTTTTCGAGTGGCCAATGAAAACTTTCAGTTCTTTCTATATGTTCTATATGTTATGAAAATTGTGATTGATTCAGTTTATATAGTTTCAGAAAAACTACAGACAAATCGATTTCCCAATTGATATTATTAATGTGTATTACCAGCTCAATCGATTTCCTAATCGATTATCGCGTTTCTTGTTTTTCTTGAATCTTGAAATAAATGAACTAATCGGTTTTCTAATCGATTCTTTTAATGCATATATCAGAAACTGATACTCAGTTCATATCAGAATCGATTGACTAATCGATTATAATTGTTTTGTTCAAAATGTGAGATCAAACAATCGATTACTTAGTCGATTCACTTTCATTAACAAAATCAATTTGGCAATGGGCTAATATCTCCCTGTAACTCAGACATTTACTCCAATCGATTTGCCAATCGACTTGACTTATCCCAGTAACTCAGATATTTAGTTAAAATCGATGTGTCAATCGATTATGCAATATGTTTCTGATAAATGATTAACTAATTCATTCATGCAATCGACTAACTAATCGATTAGTGCAAAGCTTGCAACTTAAGAAAAGTATATCAATGATTGTCCAATTGACTTCTTTAATCACAGAACACAGGTCTAATGAAAAACATTTTAGTAATCGATTTGTCAATCGATTAACTCAATGAAAGCATTGTTCTGTGAATCAGAAAATCGATTAACCAATTGATTTGCAAATCGATTGGCCAATTGATTTCTTTTAATCACATAACACAGGTCTGATAAAAACATTTAAGTAATCGATTTCCCAATCGATTAACTCAGTGAAACCTTTGTTCTGTGAATCAGACAATCGATTAACCAATTGATTTACCAATTGATTGATTAAGACACTTGTTTTATGATTTCAGTTTTAATTGACAAATATTAGATGTGTGAAATCATAATGATGAATCTACCTAATAAACACTATGAACAATAGACAAGTTTGCACATAATCTTCAAGCCTTGTATGATATCATCAATCTTTGCTTGATTGCTTGAGATCCAAGATTTGTCCAAGTGTAGTGTTTGATTCTTTCACATAATCTTCAAGCCTTATGATATGATCAATCTTTGCTGAAATTTATCTCAACTCAAACTATTAGATTACTCAGATAATGCTTATACATTGTATGTTTGGAAGTTATATCAAAATCAATGTCAAGGAGTCATATATCTTACAACATATTTTTTTCCCTGTTATATTATCGTGTTATGTTTTATGTGCTTTTCCATGCTTATAAATATTTTTGAAGTTACAGATTCACTATTTATTGTTTGTTTACTTTGATTGTGTTGTTGTGGATTCTAAGTTTCTACCTAAATAATTAAATAAACTATAAAATTATTTGCTAAAATTTGAGTTAATTAATTTGAAGCGTAAATATGATTAAGTTAATTATCTATTGATTGAACTTGTTTCCTATGACTTGTGTTTTTAACTATGATTTTCTATTCTTGGATTATAGTGGAAGTTAAAAATAATTTTTTATTAAGTGTATGTTTGAAATTATTGATTTTATCCAGTTAATGCTAACTGTCGATTGATAGACTACGAATTTTGAGGTTGTACCATGATGATTAAAATTTGGATGTAAATTTCATATTATTATTATTATTATTAATAATATTTTTTAAATATTAAAGGTCGGTAGAATTTTAAAGTTAAAATTTATATAAAAAAATTAGTTTGAAGAAGTTAAAGTTGATTTATTTTATAAAATAAAAATAACTTTTAGTTGATATACTCTTAATTTATTTTAATGAATTAAATTGATATGAATTTTTGTCGATTTATAAAATAAAAATAATGTTACTACTTATTTTACTTAAAGTTTAAAATAATTGAAAATCTACTCCATATTTTATTATCTGTTGCTTTTAAGAAAATCAAAAAAATTTGTTTCTACTTTAGTCTAGTCGTGGTCATGTTTTTTTGGTTTAGATGACTCGTGTGTTTTGCTTTAGTCGAATTATGTGGCTTGATAGAATTTGGGGATGTATCTTTAGGCCGGTGGAATAGTTGGTGCGAGGGAGGATGTTATTGTGTAGATTTGTGAATTTGTATAATTCATTATCATACTAAGTATGTCTTATATTTTGTTCATGTGTACTTCTTTAATGTATATAAATATAGAGTCTATTTTTTATTTTATAAATTTTGAAAAAAATAAAAATATAAATTGAATGTATTTTAATTTACATCTATCTATAGATAAAGTATAAATTTTCTTTCAAAATATAAGTTGAAAATAATTATTTTTATAGTACTTAATTATTTAAAAATGTCATTTTAATGATTAAACTACGAGTAAAATTTTAGGAATCTTATAGATTTTTAAAATCCATATGATTTATTTTATTTTTATTACATTTAGAAATATGATTTATTTTATTTATTCTTATTTAGACATGTAAATGATTGAAAAATAATTTAAAGAGAAGTTCTGAATTTTCATTAATAATTTTATGATGCTAAATGATTAGTGACATTTTTTTTATAATAATTTAAGTCTAGAAGTTAATTTTTATAATGTTGTGTAACCTTGAAAGTGGTTTATGCACTATCTAATTCCATTGAATTTGGTAACGTGTTGTTTAAGTAAATAATTATTTATCTTATCTATACACTTAAAAAATGTTTGTTTTAGCGTGGAATGGTCTAACCGATGTAAGAATATGTTATGTGTTTGATTTGTTAAATAAACGTAAAATCATTGTGCCAAATAGTTGGTTTAGGAGTAAGAGTATTTTAGACATTTCTATTTTCCTGTTTATATACTTATTGTAACTCTATTAACTCAAGTTTGGTTCATTCTATGTTATGTAACCCTAGAGTGGTTGTCTCTCTTCTTCCTCTTTTCATTGTTAACTTGGTATCAAAGAGCTTTGGTTGATTTTGGAAGAGAGAGACTATTTTGATAGAAAAGACAACCACCAAAAGAGAAAAGAAAAGAGTAACACTATTCCCGATTTTGTTAAATCAAATTCATAAAAACATTGATGGCGCATTCATTAATCGTTGGATCGGGCAGATTTTTGGATAGCAGATTTGCAACATTTAGGTCTTTGTCCTCAACGGTCAGATTGGCGAAACGACATCTGGAGCGAGAGAAATCATGCTTGCACAATACCAAGTTATCCCTAATTTATTTTGTCTCAATGATTGTGTTTATCGTACTTTCCTGTCATTATTTGTTATGGCTGGTGCTAAGAATGATTCTCTTCAAGCTGCTAGTGTTCACCTCAATGGACAAAATTACTCTTATTGGAATTATATGATAAAAAAAATTTAATTGGAAAAGATATGCAGGGTTTTGTTGATAGAACTTTTGCTAAGCCTACAGATAAAAATGATGAAACTCAATATGCAAAAGATCTGAAAACATGGAATGTTAGTAATTCAAAAGTTATTACTTGAATTAATAATTATGTGGAGTTGTCTATAGAAGTGCAACTAGAAAAATATGATAATGTTAAAGAGATTTAGGATCACTTGAAACATCTGTATGTTCAGTCTATATTTGCAAAATGTTACCAGTTGGAAAATGATATTAGAGCCCTTAAGCAGAACAACATGAACATTTAAGAATTCTATTCAACAATGACTAATCTGTGGGATCAATGGACTTTTATGGAATCACTTGAGTTGAAAGCTGTCAAAGCATACATTGATCAAAGAGAGGAGCAATGTCTGGTTTGGTTTCTAATGGCTCTTCGTGATGATTTTGAGGGCCTTCGTGGGGGTATTTTGCATCGTGATAATTTTGAGGGCCTTCGTGGGGGTATTTTGCATCGTTCTCCCCTTCCTAATGTTGAATCAGTAGTTAGTGAATTGTCGGCAGAAGAAATCAAACTTAAGACTTATTTTGGTGTGTCAGATAAGGGAATTCTCTAAACTCCTCCATCTGTTTTTGTTGCTCCTGTTCAAAAAGGAAAATCTCAAGGGAGAGTTAGGCTTGGTAATGATGAATGTGCATTTTGTAAAGAAAAATGTCATTGGAAAACACATTGTCCGAAATTGGGGAGAGCATATTAGAAGAATTTTAGGGGCCCATCGTCCAAAGTTGTTGCTTCTACTCCTCCTACCATTGGTTCTAGTTCTGGTTTTGTATACTCATCTGAGACTGCTTCCCAAATATCTGATATTGCATAACAACTTTAAAAACTTCTTGCCACTCAATCACATGCCATGTCTGCCACCTCTTCTAAAGATTTGAACTCCTCTCGTATGTCAGACATATCTCCTTCCATATGGATTCTTGATTCTGGAGCATCTCATCATATGACATACGATGATAAATCTTTTGTGACTTTAAAACCAACCTCGTCTGTGTCGGTTATGACTACTGATGGAACTCTTATGCCACTAGCAAGCATTGGTTTTGTCTCCACACCTAACATGTCTCTTTCTATTTTTTATTATATTCCTAATCTTACTTTGAGTTTTGCTTCTGTAAGTTAAATATGTGATTTTGGTTATTCGGTTATGTTTTCTTCCATTTCTTGTCGTGTGAAGGATCCACATTCCGGGAGGTTGATTCAGACATGCCATAGACAAGGGGACTTTATATTTTGGATGACATGTGACTCCCATATACTGCAGCCTCAACAACTACTACTAACTTATTATCTAGTTTACACTTGAATTTCTTATCTTCTAGTTTTTATTTATGACATTCTCGCCTTTGACATGTTTCTGCTTCTAGATTAAAATATTTGGCTTCTACTGGAGCCTTAGAAAAGTTACAAACCTATGATATCTTAGATTTTTGTGGTTGTAGACTTGATAAATTTCCAGCTTTACCGTTTAGTAAAAGTGTTTCTATTTCATATGCGCCTTTTGATTTAGTTCACTCTAATGTTTGGGGTCCATCACCGGTTCTCATCAAAGGTGGATCTAGATATTATGTTTCGTTTATTGATGATTACACTCATTATTGTTTGGTTTATCTTATGAAAAATTTGTTTGAATTGACATTTATTATATGTTTCGTGGAATGGTCAAAACTCAACATAATTCTGTTATAAAGTGCTTTCATTGTGATTTAGGTGGTGAATATACTTCTAATAAATTTTCTGAATTACTTGCTTATGATGGCACCCTCCACTAAACATCTCGTATTGATACTCCTCAACAAAATGGAAATGCTGAAAGGAAACACCGTCATATTATAGAAACTACTCGTTTCCTTTTGTTGTCCGCTTTAGTTCCTAGTAAGATTTGGGGAGAAAGACTTCTTACTGTTGTTCATGCTATTAATAGAATTCCATCCTCTGTCATATCAGGTTTGTTTCCCTTTGAAAAATTGTATGCTTCTACCCCTGCTTACTATTCTTTGAAAGTTTTTGGTTCTACTTGTTTTGTTCTTCACGCTCAAGTAGAGTGCAATAAGTTGTCTTCTCGTTCTACCGTGTGTGTTTTTCTTTGTTATGGGGATAATCAAAAGGGTTATTGTGGTTATGCAAGAAAATTTTATGTATCTCGTAATGTTATTTTTTTTAGCACATCCCTTTTTACTCTGTTTCCTATAATTCTCAAATATTTAGAGTTCTGAACTAACCCATATTGATCGGTTTGGTCCTAATGGTTAAGCTTCTAGTGATTGTAATATTGAGAATTTCAGGCCAAATACTATTCCTCCACGTGATAACATCCCTCTTGTCCCCCCGACTGTCCAACCACTTCCTGCAATTGTTGATCTTTCTCGTTACCCTTCTCGTCAACGTAAGTCTACTCAATTACCTGATTTTGTCTATTCCACTTACTCAACTTCGTTTGCTTCTTTGTTAACCTCTATTCACAATTTGTTTGAGCGCTCTTCCTATAAAGAGGTTGTTCTTGATCCTCTTTGGCAATAGGTTATGGCATAAGAACTATCTGCATTGCACAAAACCGACACTTGGGAATTAATACCTCTTCCTCCTAGAAAACGTGTTATTGGGTCTCGTTGGATATACAAGATTAAAACTAAGTCTGATGGATCAGTTGAACGCTACAAAGCACATCTTGTTGCTAAGGGTTTCTCTCAACAATATGGTGTGGATTATGAAGAAACTTTTGCTCCTATAGCCAAGATGACCACTATTCGTACTCTTATTGCAGTTGCATCTATTCGTCAATGGCATATTTCCTAAATGGATGTCATAAATTCTTTTTTAAATGGTGAGTTTGTTGAAGAATTCTATATGGTCCCTCCACAAGGAGTTTCTCATAATTAAGGGGAAGTAAGTAAGTTAAAAAAGGTTCTATATGGTCTTAAACAGGCTCCTCGAGATAGGTTTGAAAAATTCTCTACTGTGATCACTTCTCTTGGTTTCCGCTCTAGTGAACATGATTCTGCATAGTTTATAAGGTCCACCACTTATGGTCGCATTATACTTTCTCTATATGTTGATGATATGATTATTACAAGTGATGATGTAAGTGTAATCAATGAGTTGAAATTGTTGTTAGCCAAATAGTTTGAGATGAAGGACTTATGAACTTTTCACTATTTCTTGGGGATTGAAGTTTCCTACTCTCCTAGAGGCTACCTTCTTTCTCGATCCAAGTATATTGCCAACATTCATGACCACGCTCCTCTTTCTAATACTAGAGCAGCAAATACTCCTCTTGAGTTGAATGTGAAATGTACTCCCCTCAGGTGGTGTTCATTTACCAGATTCCACTTTGTATTGTACTTTTCTTGGCAGCTTAGTGTATCTTACGATTACCAAACCTGACATTGCTTATGATGTTCATGTTGTTAGTCAATTTGTTGTCTCTCCCTCTACATTACATTGGGAAAAAGTTCTTCGGATTCTTCGTTATCTTTGAGGAGCTCAATTTCAAAGCCTCCTCTTTCCATCGTCATCCTCATTGGAGTTACGAGCTTATTCTGATGCTGATTGGGCTGGTAACATCACATATCATAAATCTATCACAGAGTTTTGTATCTTTCTTAGATACTCTCTTATTTCTTGAAAGAGTAAGAAACATGAAATTGTATCTTGCTCCTCTACAGAAGTGGAGTATCGTGCTATGGCATTCTCTACCGCTAAAATAATCATATTTGAATTTGAATGACTACAATCATGGTTATCTTAAGTAGTTGACTACAAGAGTAAGAGAGACTAACTACACCGATGATTCAACATCAATAAAAGACGCAAAAATAACTTGTTATTATTGTTAGAAATACTTAATTATTTTATTTTTGAAAAAACTTGGAAATCATGTGCTTCTCTTGTACAATTTGGAGTGACTATAAGTCTTATATGACTTCGATATTGAATGTTAATAAATATTTATGTGGCGAGTTGAAGATGTATACTTAAATTAAACACTTTGATCTTCGAAGCAAATTGCTAGAAATAAATAAGTACATGTGTCAGTATCTTAATTTTTCTATATTGTCTTTTTTAGGACCTAAAACTATTATAGGAATTCTCTAAATATTTTGTATATAGGACTTTGAAATTAATCAAGACATTAAACGGATTTGAAATTACATGTGGAAATACTGATCTTATTTCACTATGATTATACACATTACTTTTCTTTCAAAACATAAAACTTAAGTGAGTACATGTTTAGTTGTTATATGCGTGTTTGTTTGTAATATTTGAAGACGTGAAATACTTTAAATGTTTTATATGTCTAACTTTTGTGAAACATGTGGAGTAATTATTGTTTGAATTAGACATCCTTTAAGGAGAAGTAAAACTAATAGAATACTGTTTGAGAAATTAGTTGAACTTGAAAGCATATTTGATGTATGTGTTATTTGATAGAACTGAATGTAGTAAGTTGTTGTTGACTAAATTTACATGCTTAGTTTTATCTATAAATGATAATGACTACTCATGATATTTGTTTCATAATTGAGTTGTTGAATATAAAGCATTTAATTGATTTATTGTGTTATGTTATATCATGCTAAGCTAGTTGATTTTTGACATATTGTGTTTAAATGAGTAGTGAATATTTTAAAATTATTTATAGACTAAGTTTGATTATTGAGGGTGGTTAGTTAGATATTAGTTGTGTAATGTTTACTATACACTTCGAAGATGAAATTTTGTTAAGGAGAGGAGAATTGTAACACCCCGAATAATAAACTATTTTATTAATTAATTAAATTTTTAAATAATTAATTTAATATTAAAATTATTTTAAGATTTATGTTGATAAATTTTATAACTAATTTTTTTATATGTGTGTTTTTTATGATGTGTTAATCCTCTGATGCTTATATTAGGTTGCAGGTTCTAGGTTGAAAGCTGAAGAGTTTGCATTGAAGGTTGCAGGTTGAAGGATCAAAATAGTGAAGGGTGAACGGTGAAGGGTGAAGGATGTACCTCAAGCAAAAGGATTTGTCTTAGGTGCGTGTTTTTCAATTTTCTTTTTTGTTGAATTTAAATGAGTTTTTTTTTGGCAAAATATTTGTTAGACGTGTCTAGCATAAAAGATCTAACAAAATTTATAATGACAAAATTTTCATTGTCTTTTTATTTTAGTTTATTTTTATGTGTAGGGTTTTTTTATTATATATATATATATATATATATATATATTTTAGAACAGTTTAATTAAAATAGATTTAATAAAATTTATTATAATAACAAATTTGTCACCGCTTTAATTATTAGATTGGATGCATAACAATCGATCTAATACCTATGATGTAATAAGGTTAAAATGCACTAGTGAACATACTCTTAATAAGACTTCATGATTCTTAAATTTGATTTTTTGATAGATAATGTTAATAATTAATATTGTTAATATTATTAATATTTTATTAAAAAGAGATATCAAATGTATCAACTCCTTATCATTCACTGTTAACTCCTTTACTATTAATTGTTTTTTGAGGCTCAATCCCATCTACGGGCAACAGCCACACATCCGTGTTGTTCAATTCTATGAAGCACCATATTTAGTTTGCTAATATATAATTTGCACTCGTGTTCAACACTTTGGTAGAGATTGTCTTAACTATCAACCATGATGTTTTTGTTATGAGTTTTACTACACAACTAACAGACAAACGAAATAAGTTAAAAATGAAATATATGACAACTTTAGATGCTTTTGTGAATAAAACTTTCTCATTAATTCTCAGTGATGATTCTTCCCACTACCTTTTTTCCCCTTAATTTTTTATTCAAAATTAAAACTGTAATAAAGAAATAGTAATGTAAAACTAAAGTAATATTTTACATAGTATTGGATAGTAAAAAATATTATTCCACAACAACTTTGATTTGGTCAAAATTAAGGGATCTACTAAATCTAAAAAAAAAAAGTAAAATTAAGAGATCAAAAGTGTTATTTTGAATATAAAAAAATTGTCAGATTTAAAAAAAAATGGTTTGTTTTGGAAAGATAGAATGAAAAGCATAATATATCAATTTGATTCGTTTTTAAAAGAAGAAAAGTTTGAACACCAATGTAACAAATAATTGACAGGTTGATTACATACTCTAAGTCTCTAACCATAAGAATTGTACAAGATACCCATAAAATCTACCATAACAAGAAAATGATGACAAAGTTTCAAAATATCATTGTTTTTTCTTTAAAATATTAAATATATAAGATCTAATATGATGTAAATATGTAAGCTTAATTAGTTGGAATTAAATTGAAACTATTATTACCTATCAAGTGTAACAAATGATCATTTCAAGGTAGAAGTATTTTAATAACATTTTGAAAGTCAATTGATCTTAAGATAAATATATTTTTGTTTGATGAAATTTATTTTTAAATAGCCAAACCATATAGAAAATAGTTAAATAAAAGATAGAAAATAGAAGAGAATAATAAAATATAATTTATTTACCAATCTTATTAATTATTTCAAATGAAATTGTTTTTTCTCAAGTACATAATGATTGGTATAGCAGTTATTAAATATGCTACAAACGTTTTAGGGCTTCTCATCAATAGATGGGTTGCAACATGGAGGTCTATGACAAGAGACTGGGTCGCATGGCCACATAGGCTTACAACAAGGATTATAATACTCACCTCCTAGTACATTGCCAACCAAAATACATGCAATAGCAACAAGTAATACCACAAAGTTAAAGATCAATCTCAATGGAGTTTCCATCTTAACCAAACTTGGTTTCCATCTTAAAACAATGTACACTTATTTATAGACAAATTAGAATCTTTAAAATATTTTTTCAATATCTAGAATTTAATATTGTTCAAACTTTAAATTATGATATTAAGTGTTTTTTTTATATGTTGACCGACTTCTAACATTTTATTATTTTATTAAAATATAATTTCTAATGATGTTTATTATATATGAATAATTTATATATTTTTCATTAATTTCATGCACTTTATATTTATCTATGCTATACATAAAGTATTTCAAGTAATTCATTTACAATTACAAAAAATAATATCTCAACTGTTTCTTACAAGATATTCAACCTTAAAAAAATTATTTAATAGTAAAAAATTATAAAAAGTTTCTTTCACATGTACAAACATATCTCACCTTAGCAAATAAGTTGCTGTGTACGTTATGCTAGAGTTTTCTTTTGTGTTGTGCTTCATCTTATTTTTTTCTGTTTTAATTTTTTTCTATTTTAATTCCTCCAATCCTTAGTTATCTTTATTTTTTTAAACACTTCCTCCAATAATTTCTTGTAATTCTTTTTACTATACTTTTTCAAATTACCTTATTTTCTACAAAGATTATCAAAATTATGGAAATTAGAAAAATAACTACAAATTAAAATTAAAATATTATTTTCTTCTACTAAGATTATCAAAATTATAGAAATTAAAAAAATAACTACAGATTAAAATTAAAACATTATTTTCTTCGTCAACTCATATCATCACACTGTACAATGCCTATATTAGTTGATGCACGCATACACCAAAATGACTACATGAACCACACAATAAAAGTGTAGGGAAACAAATTAATAAAATATGTCTAAAAGATCTATTTCTAAAATAAATTAGAAGTGTCTTTATTCTCTTAGCCTCCCCATCACTTGTATCCATTTCTACCATTTTATCAATCAAAGTACTACACCTCTGTATCACATTTGATTCTATAAATTGTCTCTTATTCCTTAACTACTTAATTAATTTACTAAAAGGTCAAGAATTCTTTGGTTGGATATACTTAGGGCTGTGCAAAAAATCCGGTTATAAAGTCCAAATCCAAAACTGAATCCAAATCCATTTTAAAAATCCGGTTTAAAACATATGATTATAATCCGGTTATTTATAAACCGATTGGATAACCATTTATGTTTTATATTTGGATTTGGTTTTTATCCGGTTTTTATCCACTATCAATATTTTGTTAATTTTGAGATTTTATTTTTTGAAAAAATTTTGAAATTTATTTTTTTCGAAAAAATATCGAAAAAAAGTAATATAAAAAAAACTTTTTTTTTCAAAAAAGTTTTAAATTTAATTTTTTCTCAAAAATTTTGATGAGACAAATTTTAAAAAAATTTATCGAAAAAATCAATTTTTTAAATATCCAATTTTTAAACTATGAATAAATGATCTTTTAAAAAATAATCAAACTTATTTTGAAAAAAAATTCAATTTTAAAATTAAAATTTTCAAAAGTGGTTGTTTAATTATAAACCGGTTATTTAACCATAACCAATTTTACAATTGGTTTTATAACCGGTTTTAAACCAAATAATGGATTTGGTTATAAATCCAAATCCATATATTGGTTTTAAAATGGATATGGTTTTTTAAAAAAACCAACCATGCACAACCCTAGATATACTAGTGCAAGAAGATGTGTGATATCGGTTTGCAAATGGTCACTAATTTTTAAAAGGGTCGGTTTTTTAATCGAAAAACTATACTAAATTGTGTCATTGTGAGAGAAATTTCTTAAATATATTTGGAATTTCTTAAATATATTTGAAATTTCTTGAATCTGTTAAGTTACCTAAGATTATAATCTCCCTCAAGAGTTGTTTTCTTTCACCAATTAGTATGTGTATCTCTATAAATAGAGATACTTTAGAGGTAGAAAGAACAACACAAAAAATTTCATGTGACATGTGTCAAATTTCTGTCAAAAATATTTGAGTCATTTCTTATTTTCACTTGTACACGAGAGTAAATGATGGAACTTTATTTTGTAAACTATCATTGATCGATATGTTTGATGTGAATGCGCAATTCACTTCAAGAATTCCTAAGTATCTAGAAGAAGATTCGCCAGTTAACTTGTTTGCATCAATATATATAGATTGGTAGGGTGAATCGAACGACTTTGGAATTTATTGTGCAACTTTCATCATTCTCAATTTCATCTTCTTGTTAAAGATTTGCAGTACAATCCCAACAAAAGATCAATTAATCTTTAGGTTCGATTTCAATTCACAATTTATTTGTGAGCAATGCTTGCAATTTTGTTGAAGAAATAAACACACATATACTATTTGTTTATGACTACAATGAACGGTGCACAAATATTTATATATTTATATATGGTGTTATCAATATATGCAAATTTCATGTTCATTTCATGTGATTATGATGGTTTACAAAATTTACATTTAAATTTATTTTGATGCATAATTATTAGTTTAAATTTTTCCTATAACATTGATGAAATTAATACTATAGTGTTCTACCATTAGAAAATTGATGAAATTAATACTATAGTGTTCCACCATTAGAATGATTTGAAGATGGTAGATAGTTATGGTTGTAGATCCAATTTTTTTTTTTAATCAAACTTGTTTAAAAGTGTATGTTTAGAAGGTATACAATTTAAAAGTTTGGTGAAAATTTAGTTGTTTCATGATAAATTATAATTGTACCATTGTCAACAACAGTCTTGTTTTATTTATTTTTGTAGAATGTTTATCCTTTTTCATACCAAATATATATATATATATATATATATATTTAATATGAAGTATTATATCAACACATGTACGTCTTAAATAAATATTGTTGTTTTATTCAAGAAATTGTTATATGTATAATTGATCATATTATATGTGCATAAAAGTAATAATTTCTTTTATATTATTATATTAAAAATAATTTAGATATATATTTTAAAAATATTATAAGTTGATAAATTTTTATGGAAGAAAGTAATAGAAAATCCTAATAATTTATTATTTATTTTCTATTGTGATACTTATTTGGATTTAGTACTATTAAACATATTTAAATATGAAGCTTGAATTAAAAAATAGAATCTATGATGCATGTATTAGTTATAATATAACTATGATGATATGGTTTCTTTGCCAAAAACTTGATAGCGTTTCAGCAAGTGTACTGAATCGTTGCAAGTAATAATAAAACGGTAGTACCGAGTGTCGAACTCAAGGATTGCGTTTTTCTATTGAATTATATTTAATTACTAAAATTGAACAAAAAGTTTCCAGATTGATTGAAATAATAGTTAAATTAAAAACTGTAATAAAACAATAATATAATTGATCTTTTATAATGAGAAAAATGTCAGGGATGAGTTTCACTTCGAATCAAACCTTGGCGTCTAATTTGATCCTAGTTACTGAATTCCTTTATTGAATTATTACCGAATTCTCTTTATTATTCTTGCCCTAATGTCTTAGTGACAGAACCTTTAATTCCAAAGTAACCCCTAATTCCTTAGTAGATTTAAAATTAGAATTAAGCATTACCGTACAGAAATTCTTTTGTAAATTATTGCTTTGCAACTAATTTAATTGGTTTCATGACCTACATCTATCCCTAGACTACAAATTCATGAATTTCTCATCTCAAGCATTCGTAAAGTCCACTTCCGTTTCAAAATACAAATCGTAAAACATTTTAATGTTGATCAAGCAATAAAAAGCATTAAGCACATAGATGAGAAAAATAATTCAATAAACTCATTCATATAACTAGAAATCAAATCAGAAAAATAAGGGTTTCATCTGGTTACACTCATCCCTAACAAATAGGGTTTAGTTACTCATGACAGAGATACAAAAGATAAGGATTAAAGAAGAATTACAAGAATGATTCATGGATGATTCTTGATAAAATTGCTTCAATGGTGTTAGAAACGGCCGTCTTTGAGTTTCTATGCTAGGGCACAAGTCTCCCAACTTCCCCAGAGTCCAAAAGATCCTAAAAACAGCAAAAATTGGGTTTTTATTATTGCTGCTGCGCGTCACGCGCTCCAGGCGCGCAGGGCGCGCTCCAGGCGCGCAGCATCTGCTGTCTGACGTATTTTGTATTTTTCTCATGTTTCGCGTCAGAATTTGGTCCTGGTGTCTTCATGTAAGTTGTAGATATGGATCTTAGCTTTCATTAGCACTTGGAATGACACTAATTGGACATCTAGAACTCCAGATATGGCTGAAATACTCCACATGTATCATGTTGATTTTTCACCAAAATTCAGCACTGCACTTAAAAACAAAACGCAATGTAAAATTACGAAAAACTCCTACTTAATCACTGAAATACAAGCATAACCTATTAATAAATTCAAAGAACAAAAATAAACCGAATGTATCAAATAAATCCTTAATTTAACTGATGATTGAAGATAAATAAGACTAAAACAGTGGAAAATTATGCATATGATGAAGAGTTATCACAACCCCAAACTTAATCTATTGCTTGTCCCCAAGCAACAATTAGTTTCATGTTTGGTGTAGTTAAAAATAACCTTAAACTCAATTTCTCAAATCACATCAAACTCAATTTTCAGTTTCAGCTACTGCAAACATCCATCATGCTCTATGGTTGCTAAAAATTTACAACAGGATTTATACACATTGGCATTCATTTATCAAATTCAACTCTCTCTTCACACCGTCTCACCAAAATTCTCTCAAGTGTTTAGAAGGGTTATGAATTTATCACTCAAATCCTAGAACATGCATCACGCTACCATAGGCTTGAAAAAATTCTAGTTAGTCATCACTATGCAGCAAATACATACATTTTTAGAGGACTTTCGGGTTGTAATGGGGCTTAGGTAAGGGTAGGACATTTTAGGATAGTAGGCTTTACTGCTTGGAGTTAGGTATATACTTCCAATTTATTCTACCTTTTTTTTTTCTTTTCATTATGGAGATTCTCAAACATTGAACAAAGAATCAAGAATATATTGTTTATTTATTTATTTATTTATTTATTTATTTATTTTGAGAATCACCACCCCACACTTAAAAGGTTGCTATCCCATGAGAAACCCCAAACTTAGAATTTGATCAATACATAACAAAACTTTTCTACCTAACTCCAAGTAGGGTGATGTAATTGAAGCAAGGTCTTTTTTTTTTTTTTTTTTTTTTTTTTTGTGTTTGTGTTTTGTGATGTGGCTAGTAACCGAAATAAAGGGGCAAGGCTCAAAGGGGCTAGCAAAGGATAACATTTTTATAGGGTAGTTAGAAAGGCTCAAACGACCAAATAAAATTGCCTCAATGTATGCATAAATTACAAGTGATGCAGGTTAGAATTAGTGCAAGTTCTGAAGGGATAATACATGTCTGGATAATCACACAGCAAAGAATTTAAGTGTTTAGGCTCAAAAGCTCACAGTTAGGTTAGTAGGAGAGAGTATGAACAGTCAACATAATGCCAAACATGTATTCCGAAAGTTAAAATTGTATTTTTGAAAAACTTGATGGCTTATTAGCCTTCTGCAACCATTGAGTAATCAAGCATGCATGCATTAGGGAGACTTATCGACTTGAGCACTAACATAATCTAAGACATAGAGTTTAACTTTCGAAATCCCAAACAGAAACTTTAAGATCTAGTGCAAGTTATTACAACTTTTCATCATCAAACAAAGAAAACAAGAAGAAACACAGAAAAGCAAATAGACTAGACTAAAACAAAGAAGAACAAGAAAAGAAACAAAAAAAAAAAGAAGAAAAAGAAAGAAGAAAAAAAAATTCAAAACAAAAGAAAGAAAACTTATCTAGTTTAGCAATTCAAGGATCCTCGTTTAGATCATCTGCTCCTGTTCCGCTCTGGTCGCCTGTGTACTGGTGAGGTGTAAATAGATCAGCATAAAACATGCCTCCCGGTGTCTATTGAGAAGAGGCGAATGCTCGATAGAGATTGGTCATCCCCAACTCTAATCTGGCGTGTCTATCTCGCTGATCAATCATTACTCGTTCCATCATAGTTTCCAATCTACCGATTCTGTCTTCGTTAGAGAGCTGGACTGGATGTGGAGGGTGGTGCTGTGGTTCCTGTGGTTCAGTGTGTTCCTCTGCTGGCATCGCTGTTGGTGGGATAACAGGGTAGTCTGCTGGAATCATAGAGTGTTTTGTTATCCATCTTGCAGTGATTGGAGTAGCTGGTTTCAACATTTCATCCCCTTGTTTGGGTACCACTCTCACCAATTCACATAATTTGCCTATCAGGGAGGCGTGATGGAAGTAGCCTGTTGGGGGATCAAGAATGGCTGTGCCCCGAATATCATTGGCTATTAACATGCCCATATTAATTCTGTCACCTTTTAAGATGGAAAGTAGTAGACATGCTCTTTGAAATGTTATATCGGACACATTCAAACATGGCAATAGTGTATGATGGACAAAAGTACTCCATGCTTTAGCAATCGGGGTGAGGTCCACTGAGCGTAATTTCCGAACGGAGCCATCTCTATTTCGTACCCAATCTGTGCCTGGTCTGCATAATGTGCGTAGGATTTCCTGACTGCTTGCTCTTACAAGTTTTTTTCCATAGCTAGAAAGCGGCAATCATTATAGTTTGGCAGGCCAAGGATTTCATTTATGACTTGAGGTGTGAATGGTACCCTTTTTCCCCTCACATAACTCACAAATTGGTCAAGTGGGAATGGTTGGTCGGACTTTAGATCGGAGGCATTAGAATAGAATTCCACAACTAATGATTAGCTCGCTGTGGTGACAAATGTGGTCAGTTTCTCCCATCCTCTGGAAGCAATCATAGCCTGGATGTCAACAAATTCATCATCTTCCAACTGAAAATTTTTTTCACTTACAAACTTGTGGACTGCTGGGAGTTTGGCATGGTATTCTTGTGTTGCCATGTTCTTGAATATGAATGCATCGTGCTGTGGGGCAGAGGATGTAGTTGCAACCTTAGTTCGTTTTGCCTTTTGTTGGGTTGCTATTAGGTCATGCATCAGTCACCAAGAATGAGTTGCTATTAGAAGTTTAAGGAAACTTACTTGAGGATGGGATGGTGTTGGATAGGAGAGGGGAACTTACTTGAGGCTGAGAGTGAAGAGAGTGAGCTTCAAAGGTGATGGTGTTTGTGAAAGAAGGAGGGTTTTTGTGAAAGAGGGAGGGTTGTACTTACTTGGGGTGTTTTAAGGCCCAACAATGCGCTTCAAGCGCACGGGACGCGCTTCAGGCGCGCGCAAGTTAGTGGCCAACCTGCGAAATGCGCTTCAGGCGCATCAGGGCGCGCTTCAGGCGCATCAGGGCGCGCTTCAGGCGCGTGTTAATAGAACTGGAATACGCGAAATGCGCTTCAAGCGCAAGGCATGCGCTCCAAGCGCGTTTTTCACAGATTTGAAGTTCCAGAATGCGCTTCAAGCGCATGAGGTGCGCTCCAGGCGCGTTTTTGCTGCTTCTTAACAAAAAAAACAGTCCCTAACACCTTTTTATAATTTCTTGCTTATACTAAACATCAAGAATGAATAAAATTAGTAATTAAAAGCTAAAATTAAAATTAAATGAAGTGACGTCAACTAAAATGAAAAGGATATGAAGTTGGGTTGCCTCCCAACAAGCGCTTGTTTAGTGTCCTGAGCTTGACAGTTCACTCTTCAAGTTGTGTCCAGATGGATGGACTCCATCGAAAGTTTTGACTCTTCTCCGAAATACGATTTGAGTCTTTGTCCATTGACCTTGAAGTTCCGATCGGAGTGTGTATCTTTCAACTCTACGGCACCGTGTGGAAATACCTTGATTACCTTGAAAGGGCCCGACCATCTTGACTTTAGTTTTCCGGGAAACAACTTCAATCTTGAGTTGAATAGGAGAACTAGTTCTCCTTCTTGGAATTCCTTGAGTCTTATTTTTTTGTCATGCCATTTCTTGGTTTTTTCTTTATATATCTTGGCATTCTCATAAGCAAAATTCCGGAACTCCTCTAACTCGTGAAGTTGAAGAATTCTCGCCTCACCTGCCTTGCCCAAGTCAAAGTTCAAGTACTTCGTCGCCCAAAACGCTCGATGCTCAAGTTCGAGAGGTAAATGACAAGCTTTACCATACACCATTTGATACGGGGACATTCCCAGGGGGGTCTTAAAAGCCATTCGGTAGGCCCAAAGTGCATCATCAAGTTTCGTTGACCAATCTTTTCGTGAGGCAGTTACTGTCTTTTCTAGGATTTGTTTGAGCTGCCTGTTGGAGACTTCAACCTGCCCACTAGTCTGTGGATGGTATGGGGTTGCCACTCTATGGCGCATATTATATTTCTTCAGAAGGTATTCCATATTCCGGTTTAGAAAATGGGTGCCTTCGTCACTGATCAAGGCTCGAGGCACACCAAAACGAGCGAATATATTCTTCTTGAGAAAGGTGATAACCTGTTTCAAATCATTTGTTGGAGTAGCTATTGCTTCAACCCATTTTGAGACATAATCCACCGCCACCAAAATATAAACCTTGTTATATGACGATGGGAACGGACCCATGAAATCAATACCCCACACATCGAACACTTCTACTTCTAATACAGGATTTTGCGGCATCTCATCTCGTTTTGAAATGTTACCGGTGCGCTGGCATCGATCGCATTTCTTCACATAGTTGAATGCGTCTTTGAATAATGAAGGCCAAAACAACCCCGATTGTAGAACTCTTGCTGCAGTTCGGTCACCACTGAAGTGACCCCCATACTCAGAGTCGTGGCAGTGCCACATTACCTTTTCTTGTTCCTCCTCGGGCACACACCTTCGCAACAGCCCATCTACTCCTCTTTTGTACAGAAAGGGTTCATCCCATACATAGAATTTGGCATCGTGGATAAACTTCTTTCGTTGTTGGTAAGTGAAATCATATGGGATTGTACCCCCCCCCACCTTGAAATTAGCAAAGTCGGCGAACCACGGTGCCATGGTGATGGCGAAGATGTGCTCATCAGCAAATTGATCTCGAATCGGTCTAATTTCCGCATTCTCTTCGACCTTCTCCAATCGAGATAGGTTGTCAGCCACAGTGTTCTCTGATCCCCTTTTATCCCGAATTTCAATGTCAAATTCTTGTAGTAATAGAATCCATCTAAGCAACCTTGGTTTTGATTCCTGCTTAGTAAACAAATACCTCAAAGCAGCATGATCAGTGTAAACAATAACTTTCGATCCTAATAGATAAGACCGAAATTTATCAAAAGCATAGACTACAGCCAATAATTCTTTTTTAGTTGTAGCATAATTGTGTTGTGCCTGATTTAAAACATGACTAGCATAGTAGATCACATGCAACATCTTGTCTTTTCTTTGTCCCAGAACTGCCCCAATAGCACTGTCACTTGCATCACACATGATTTCAAAAGGTAGTGACCAGTCAGGTGCAGTGATAATGGGGGCAGTTATCAGCTGGTTTTTCAAATTGTTAAAGGCATGCAAACAATCCTCATTGAATTTGAAAGGTGTGTCTTTCGCAAGTAGGTTTGTAAGTGGTTTTGCAATTTTTGAAAAATCTTTTATAAACCTTCTATAAAATCCAGCATGGCCTAAAAAGCTTCTAACGCCTTTCTCGTTGGTAGGAGGGGGAAGTTTTTCAATAACTTCAACCTTGGCCTTATCTACCTCGATCCCCTTGTGGGAGATTCGGTGGCCCAAAACAATTCCCTCTCTTACCATAAAATAACATTTCTCCCAATTTAGGACCAAGTTAGATTTTTCACACCTTTCTAATACAAGAGATAGATTAATCAGACAATTATCAAAGGATGACCCAAATACTGAAAAGTCATCCATGAATACCTCGATATGTTTCTCAATCATATCAGAAAATATGGACATCATGCACCTTTGAAATGTAGCCGGCGCATTACACAGTCCAAATGGCATTCTTCGATAAGCAAATACCCCATACGGACATGTGAATGCAGTTTTCTCTTGATCCTCGGGTGCTACAGCTATCTGATTGTACCCTGAATAACCGTCTAGGAAGCAGTAATACTCAAGTCCGGCTAGCCGCTCAAGCATCTGATCAATGAAAGGGAGCGGGAAATGATCCTTCCTCGTGGCACTGTTCAATCTCCTGTAATCAATATACACTCTCCAGCCTGTAACCGTTCGAGTAGGAATTAACTCGTTCTTTTCATTTGTGATGACAGTCGTTCCCCCCTTTTTTGGTACCACTTGGACGGGACTCACCCAAGAGCTATCTGAAATTGGGTATATGAGGCCGGCTTCTAATAGCTTTACCACCTCTTTCCTGATCACTTCTTTCATTACCGGATTCAATCTCCTTTGGGGTTGTACTACCGGTTTGTGATTATCCTCCATGAGGATTTTGTGCACACAAAACGTTGGACTTATTCCCTTCAAGTCATCAATGGACCAACCGATAGCACCCTTGTGCTTCCGCAGAATTCTCAACAACTTTTCTTCTTACAACTCGCTCAAGCTTGCACTAATTATGGCTGGATTTTTTTCTTCTTCACCCAGGAATACATATTTCAAATGAATAGGCAGCTGCTTGAGTTCAATTAGTGGTGTCCTTTTTTTCGCGGACTCGACTTCATTGCCTTTCAACTCCTCCCATCTAGTAGGAAAACGAGGGGAGTAGGATGGTGATGCTTCTAAAATGGCCAACACCTCTTTCATCTTTGGGTCTTCACTTTCTTGAACGACATCTTGGGGTAGACATAAAACTCTTTCTAATGGCAGGCTGGGTGTTTGATGCATTATTTCTTCATTGACTATCTCATCTAAAATCTCGATTCGATTGCACCCTTCTCTTTCTCTTGAGTGTTCCATGGCTTTCAGAATGTTAAAAGTGACGGTTTCCTCATTTACTTTCAGGGTTAAGGTGCCATCTGCTACATCAATCATAGCTCTCCCTGTTGCTAAGAACGGTCTCCCCAAAATCAAAGGAATGTCATTGTCTTCCTCCATGTCTAGTACGACGAAATCCACTGGAAAAATGAACTTATCCACTTTAACCAACACATCCTCCATGTCTGTAATTTTTTAAAAACATCAAGAAATTTCCCAAATTGTTTTTCAGTTTCTTCCCTCCTTAATCTTTGAGGGAATGGGAGTCTAATTTCTGGTTTCGGCAGTGGTTCCCTTTTTTGTATCACAGGTTCTTCCTCCTTTTCAATAGCGATGTGCTCTTCACCCGGTATTGGTGTGACCATTTCCTCTAGGTGGGTTGGGGTCAAGGTACTTCTACTCTGTTTGGCTTCAGGTGGTACTTGTTCCCTCACTTTGCCACTCCTCGTGGTCACTGCATTAACATTGTTTCTAGGATTCGGAACTGTGTCACTAGGCAAATTTCAGGACGTTCTTTGTGCCATTTGTTGAGCAAGTTGACCCACTTGAGTCTCAAGATTCTTTATTGAAGCAGAGTGATTTTTCTGGACGGCTCTTGACTCTTCAATGAAAGAACTTGTGCATGTAACTAGTTTCTCTATAGCGCTCTCCCAAGCAGCCTTTCTCGGTGGGACTTGGTTTGTTTGAGCTCCTTGTTGACCTTGAGATCCACCTTGTTGATCTCTCCAAGAAAAATTTGGATGATTTCTCCAACCCGGATTGTACGTACTGGAGTAGGGGTTATTCTGCCTGTTGTTGTTGTTACTCACAAAATTCACTTGTTCTAGTTCTTCTACCTCATTGTCATCTAGTGCTTCACAAACTCCAGTTTTATGTGCTCCTCCACAAAGGTTACAACTAGTCCGCTTTAGTAATTTAACCGAGGCCGCTTGGGGTTGTATATTAAGAGCTGCCATTCCCTTCTTGATCTCAGTGGCGATAACCTCTTCCATCTTCGATATAAACCTGCCTGGAGCTAACCCATCCATAACATTCAACTCCATTACACCACTTGTCGACCCACCACTTCTGTCATACAACATCATCTGTTCATTTGATGCCATGATCTCAATAATTTTTCGTGCTTCTGTTGCGGTTTTGTAATTCAAAGAACCACCGGCTATGGCATCTAACATAATTCTGGTGCTCGGCCTCAAGCCATTACAGAATATTTGCATTTGGGCAGTGTCGTCATAAGAATGATTAGGACATCCGGCTAGTAAGTTTCTGAATCTCCTGTAGGTGTCACGAAGAGATTCTCCCTCTTTCTGTTTGTAACCGGTGATTTCTTGCCTCTTTCTAATGAACATGGCTGGGGGGAAATATTGTTCCAAGAACTTATCCTCAAGATCATCCCATGTGGTGATGCTGTCGGCGGGGAATGAAAGAAACCACTCTTTAGCATCATCTATCAAAGAGAATGGAAATAGCTTCAATTTCTTGCATTCTTCAGACACCCCATCCACCTTCACTGTCTCACATAATTCAAAGAAATTTGTGAGGTGTCTGTTAGCGTCTTCGTTATGTCTACCGGCAAAATGAATTTCCCGCAACTCTCGGTATAGAGCAGGACTTATTTCAAACTTATTGACTGTAATCGGTTGGTGACAAATGGGTAATCGAGCACGATTTCTGTTTCGATTCCCATACTCTCCGAGAGTACGTTCTGGTGGTGGTGGTTCGGCCATTTCAGTTAATATGACATAATCACCTAAAACCTCTTTGTCCACTACTAAATGTCTTTCCCTTTGTCTCCTTTCTCGAGCTGTTTTTCTATGTGCTTTCGCTGTTTTTTCAATTTCTGGATCAAATATAAGTTCAGCTGAGGACTGGCCTCGCATACAAGGTTAGACAAATTGTGAGTACTGAAGAGATTTAAAATAAGAGAGAGAAAAAAAAACAAAAATTTTATTGCAGAGCAAAAAATTTCAATTAAGTAAATAAATTAAATTCAATAGTGATATGGCAATCCCCGGCAACGGCGCCAAAAACTTGATAGCGTTTCAGCAAGTGTACTGAATCGTTGCGAGTAATAATAAAACGGTAGTACCGAGTGTCGAACTCAAGGATTGCGTTTTACTATTGAATTATATTTAATTACTAAAATTGAACAAAAAGTTTCCAGATTGATTGAAATAATAGTTAAATTAAAAACTGTAATAAAACAATAATATAATTGATCTTTTATAATGAGAAAAATGTCAGGGATGAGTTTCACTTCGAATCCAACCTTGGCGTCTAATTTGATCCTAGTTACTGAATTCCTTTATTGAATTATTACCGAATTCTCTTTATTATTCTTGCCCTAATGTCTTAGTGACAGAACCTTTAATTCCAAAGTAACCCCTAATTCCTTAGTAGATTTAAGATTAGAATTAAGCATTACCGTACAGAAATTCTTTTGTAAATTATTGCTTTGCAACTAATTTAATTGGTTTCATGACCTGCATCTATCCCTAGACTACAAATTCATGAATTTCTCATCTCAAGCATTCGTAAAGTCCACTTCCGTTTCAAAATACAAATCGTAAAACATTTTAATGTTGATCAAGCAATAAAAAGCATTAAGCACATAGATGAGAAAAATAATTCAATAAACTCATTCATATAACTAGAAATCAAATCAGAAAAATAAGGGTTTCATCTGGTTACACTCATCCCTAACAAATAGGGTTTAGTTACTCATGACAGAGATACAAAAGATAAGGATTAAAGAAGAATTACAAGAATGATTCATGGATGATTCTTGATAAAATTGCTTCAATGGTGTTAGAAACGGCCGTCTTTGAGTTTCAATGCTAGGGCACAAGTCTCCCAACTTCCCCAGAGTCCAAAAGATCCTAAAAACAGCAAAAAATTACGTTTTTATTATTGCTGCTGCGCGTCACGCGCTCCAGGCGCGCAGGGCGGCTCCAGGCGCGTGCAAGACAGTAACAAATCTGTAAAATGCGCTCCATGCGCGCAGGGCGCGCTCCAGGCGCGTGCAAGACAGTAACAAATCTGTAAAATGCGCTCCAGGCGCGCAGCATCTGCTGTCTGACGTATTTTGCATTTTTCTCATGTTTCGCGTCTGAATTTGGTCCTGGTGTCTTCATGAAAGTTGTAGATATGGATCTTAGCTTTCATTAGCACTTGGAATGACACTAATTGGACATCTAGAACTCCAGATATGGCTGAAATACTCCACATGTATCATGTTGATTTTTCACCAAAATTCAGCACTGCACTTAAAAACAAAACGCAATGTAAAATTACGAAAAACTCGTACTTAATCACTGAAATACAAGCATAACCTATTAATAAATTCAAAGAACAAAAATAAACCGAATGTATCAAATAAATCCTTAATTTAACTGATAATTGAAGATAAATAAGACTAAAACAGTGGAAAATTATGCATATGATGAAGAGTTATCAGAAATGAAATAAATTCTTATTTGTTAAGGAGTATATGACTTACATGTTTAGACCCACCTTATAATATTTGATTATGAAAAAAGTATATGATCATGTTTTGTTAACTTGTGGCAATATATATTTAATACATTCAATGTATTATATCTTAAACTTGGATATATTGAAAAGAGAAATAGAATTTTAAATTGAGATGCTTATTAAATATAGTAAAAGATAAAATAACATAAAAGTTTGTGTATATGATAATTGAGATGCTTATCAATTGTATGTGATATAATGGGAATAGATTAAATGAAAAAAGTGTTATGGTTTGGTGATAATTGGCAACGCTATCAAAAGTATAAAATATAATTAGATATTTGATGTAAGTTATCACTTGTACCATACCTAATATAGCATATGTTGTTTGTAACACCTCAAATTTTATAATAAATTATTTTATTAATTAAATAGAATTTTAGATAATTAATTTGGTGCTAAATTTGTTTTAGAATATATGTTGATTATTTTTAGGATTAATTTTCTTTATATTTGAATTTTCCATGATGTGTTTATTTGTGCATATTTGACTAAGTAAGTGATATAAATAACAATACTAGATTTTATTATTTTATATGCTTTTCTATAAATAATAATATTTCAGTGTACATATTTTAAGGTATAAGATTTTAGACGACTCTATGTATATATATGCATTTGTAGTTAATGCGATATTTTCTTGTATGTTTGACTAATGTTATGTGTACACATAATTATATTTAATTTTTTTTATAAATATTTCATATTTTAATTATTTTTTTTAAAAAAATAATTATCATGTAGTATTCGTAATATTCATATTGAGCACATCTCTTTTTACTCTATGTCCTCTAATTCTCATATTACTAAGAGTTCCGAACCAACCCTTATTGATTCGTTTGGTCACAATGATAACGCTTCTAGTGATTGTAATATTAAGAAATGCAGGCCAAATACTACTATTCCACATGATGACATCCCTCTTTTTCCCCTGGCTGTCCAACCACCTCCTGCGATTGTTGATCCTCTTTGTTCCCCTTCTAGTCAACGCAAGTTTACTCAGTTACCTGATTTTGTCTATTCCACTTACTCAACTTCGTTTGCTTCTTTATTAACCTCTATTCACAGTTTGTTTGAGCACTCTTCCTATCAAGAGGTTGTTCTTGATCCTCTTTGACAACATGTTATGGTAGAAGAACTATCTGCATTGCACAAAACCGACACTTGGGAATTAGTACATCTTCCTCCTAGAAAACGTGTTATTGGGTCTCGTTGGGTATACAGGATCAAAACTAAGTCTGATGGTTCAGTTGAGCGCTACAAAGTGTAACACCCTAAATTTGATAATAAACAATTTGATTAATTAAATAGGATTTTAAATAATTAATTTGATGTTAAAATAATTTTAGAATATATGTTGATAAATTTTGTGAGTAAATTTTGTTATATGAATGCTTTCTATGATGTGTTGGTTTGATAGATATTATATTTAATGAGCAATATAAATAATAAATATTTTATTTTTTATTTTGTATATTTTTCTAAAAATAATAGTATTTTAATGTAATATATATTTTAAAGAAAAATATTTTATGCGATTTTACGTGTGTATACATGTACCCAATTAATGTAATACTTTTATGGGCGCTTGACTTATGTTAAGTATGCAGATAGTTATATTTCAGTTATTTATAACTATTTTCTATTTTTAGTTATTTTTTTATAAATAATTATCTTGATATAGAATTGATATTGTGTTTGATTTCGTTTATTTTTAAATACTTGTTATGGTATTGTGATTTTATATATATTTATTATGATTTAGTAATTAATATAAAATATTGATGTTATATTTATTTATTTTATAATTTTGACTATTTTCTAATATGATGGTATTATTATAATGTGAGTATTTCGAGAAATAAGTATAATTGTAGAGATTATTTTGAATGTGAGAGTTTTGATTATTAGTAATATGTTTTTTTTTTATATTTGATTATTTTAATTACTCTAGTTTATAAAATATTAGTAATGTTTGGAAAACTAAATGGTGTTTGAAGGAATATTAAAAAAGAGATTAAATAATTATTAGTTTATTTTAACAAAATAAAAATAATAATTGTAAAATATAAATAAAGAGACCAATGGGTTTGACTCTATGAACCCTAATTGTTAATAAAATAAAACAAACAAAAGAATGGAAGGGAGTTGGAAGGGCAGCCGTAGAACCAAAGAGTAAACACAACAATAACCTATCGTTTGACACTACAAAGCCATAACTGTCCCAGAAAAGTTTCTCTGTTTTCGTCCAAATTTCAAAATCCTTATTTGGCACTGTTCTTCTTCACCGTAAGTCTGATTTGAGTGAAACCAACGCCAAAATGACCGTGTGAAAAGTGACTATATTATCCACTGACTGGGTATCTGATTTATGATCGATTGAAGGACAAAGAGTCAATGAACAAAGGTTGTTTGCTCGTGGAATCGTATTCGTGTGTGAAAGCTTCAAAATAAGGTAAGGGGTGAGAGAGCGTTTGAATTCATGAGTATAATATATTGTGAGATGAACGGAAAAACCGTATTTCCCAACGATTCATCCGGGGCTTGCTACGTACGGCAGTAGCCCTTTGAGAGATAAATTGATTAATTTGAAATATGAGAATTGTGAGATTAAAATGTGAATTAGAAATTTTTATAAAGTGTTGATTGATTTAATTTTCGATACTTGTGTGGTAGTTGATATTTGTTATTATTGTGATGTTGGATGTTGAAAGAAATTATGTGTACATGTTTGCTTAGTTGAAATTATGTGATGTGATAATAAAATATGGATGCATGGTTTGATATATGCTTACGTGATGATAATGATGATTTTTGATTTTTGATTGATGATAGTGATGTTATAAAATTGTGTTGAGTTTATACGACGATCATGATTATTTATGATTAATGATATTATAAAATTGTGATGAAAATATTGAAGTACCCAATACTTGGTGAGATAGTGATGATTCTTAAATATGGTGCTCTTAATGGAGTAGTCTAAGCTAACGAGGGGAGAAAATAAATATTGTGAATTTGTGAAGTGAAGATTACTTTGTCATCATATAGGTAGGGCCTGACAAGCCTAGTGATTCTGGGGAAGTACAACTGAATGAGCTTGATCGTGGCGGTCTGCTGTCGAGCCTTAAGGCAAGATTGTTAGACCTTGGAGGTATTCTGGTGGGGAATTCCTAGGTGACTTGGAGGTAGCACTCCAAATGTCGGAAGCTACCATGCAACACACGTTTACCTCGACTGTCGCGTATATGTGTCTCAGGTTGAGTTGAGGGGATCTATGAGGACAGGGCCAATTTGAATTGTCCGTCCACCAGGATGGTGGCATAGTATCATGGCCTCCTAACCAAGTACTTCAGAGTTAGAATGGTACCACATTTTGAAGTAGAGTCTAAGCTCATGCATAGAATTTCATTTCCTTGTGATTGTTTTGTTGTGATTGATGTGTTTCAAAGGTAATAATAATTAGATGATTTGATGCATATTATAATGAGATGATTATTTTACTTGAGTGATTGATGTTATAGTACGATACTATTTAATTAAATATTTTGATATATCGTAAAGTGATTATAATACGGTTCTATTATGATTGTTTGCGTGTTCTTCTTACTCACATTATATTATTAATATGATTTCAAAACTCACCTCCTTCGTTGTTTGTGTTTGATTGGCTGGGCCCTGCGTTTGCGAAATCGCAGTTATTACAGGTTAATGAGTCTTGAAGTTCAAGTTTGGGAGGAACCCCGCTATGATAGGTGATACCGGGAATAAGGGTTTTAATTTGTATTTTACTTATTTAATTTGAATCAAATTTTTGTATGAAAACCTTAGAAGTACTAAGTTTTTAGAATTAAATCAAGTAATTATACTTAAATCAAGTTCATTGAGATTAAATTGTTTTATTTGAGTAATAAAATTTGAATTTGTTGCATGTGTACTTTGAGAAACGTGATATCCTAGATTAGTTACAAATTTTTTTTTTATTTTCTTGAAAATATAATTTTATTTATCCGCTGCAAATTTTATAGGAATATGATATAAACTGTTATATATATTATTTTGGGATTTAGGGTGTCACACAAAGCACGTCCTATTGCTAAGGGTTTCTCTCAACAATATGGTGTGGATTATGAAGAAACTTTTGCTCCTGTAGCCAAGATGACCACTACTTGTACTCTTATTGCATTTGCATCTATTCGTCAATGGCATATTTCCCAAATAGATGTCAAAAATACTTTTTTAAATGGTGAGCTTCGTGAAGAAGTTTATATGGTCACTCCACAAGGAGTTTCTCATAATCAAGGGAAGAATATAAGTTAAAAAATGCTCTATATGGTCTTAAATAGGCTCATCGAGCTTGGTTTGAGAAATTCTCTAATGTGATCACTTCTCTTGGTTTCCACTCTAGTGTAATCAATGAGTGGAAATTGTTGTTTGCCAAACAATTTAAGATGAAGGACTTATCAACTCTTCGCTATTTCTTGGGGATTGAAGTTACCTACTCTCCTAGAGGCTACCTTCATTCTCAATTCAAGTACATTGCCAGCATTCTTGACCAGGCTCGTCTTTCTAATACTAGAGCAGCAGATACTCCTCTTGGGTTGAATATGAAATATGCTCCCCTCGGATGGTGTTCCTTTATCAGATTCTACTTTGTATCATACTTTGATTGACAGCTTAATGTATCTTACGATTACCAAACCTGACATTGCTTATGATGTTCATGTTGTTAATCAGTTTGTTGTCTCTCCCACTGCAATACATTGAAAAACAGTTCTTTAGATTCTTTGTTTTCTTCGAGGAACTCAATTTCAAAGCCTCATATTTCCATCGTCATTGTCATTGGAGTTACAAGCTTATTCTGATACTAATTGGGCTGGTGACACCATATATCATAAATCCACCATAGAGTTTTGTATCTTTCTTGGATACTCTCTTATTTATTTGAAGAGTAAGAAATAGGACATTGTCTCTTATCCTCTACAAAAGTTGAGAATCGTGCTATGGTATTCGCTACCGCTAAAATAATTTGGTTGCATTGGTTGTTGTCTGATTTGAGTATCTCAATTTTTGAGCCAATTTGATGTATTGCAATAACAAGAGTGCTATTCAAATTGCTCACAACTCGGTCTTTCATGAAAACACTAAACACATTGATATTTTTTGTCATCTTACTCGTCATCATCTTTATCATAGAATCATTACTCTACTGTTTGTCTCTTCCTCTTTACAGATTAGTGATTTGTTTAGAAAGATACACTCCATAAAACGTTTCAGTTTTTTAGTTGATAAACTCTCGATGCTCCATGTTAATGCATCGTGAGTTTGAGGAGAGATGTTAGATAATGTTATTATATATTAGTAGTAAGGGTATTTTAGGCGTTTATATTCTCTTGTATATATACTAATTGTATCCTTGTTAACTCAAGTTTGGTTCATTCTATGTTATGAAACCCTAGAGTGGTTGTCTCTATTCTTCCTCTCTTCATTGTTAACATGGATGTGTATATGATTATGTAAATATGAAATTATTTGTGTTTCAAGTGTTCTAATTGTTGAAAATTTCTGTATATCGTTTAGAGTAGTGGATATCATCTGAAGAAGTGAAATTGTTCTATATTTCTTCAATCGAATTATTGATTACATATTGATGTAAGTGTCGTTGTTACTACTTGTAAGTTGAAAATAAATGATTGTGGATATACAAACAGTTTTAAACAGAAGTAAGAGGTAGAAGTTGTGGTGTCGTCTTCACACTTTTGAATCAAGTTAAAGAGTATTTTATATACTCATGTTTGAATTTGAATGACTACAATTATGGTTATCTTAAGTAGTTGACTACATGAGTAAGAGAGACTAGCTACACCGATGATTCATCAACAATAAAAGATGCAACAATAACTTGTTACTATTGTTAGAAATACTTATTTATTTTATTTTTGAAATAATTGGAAATCATGTCCATCTCTTGTACAATTTTGAATGATTATAAGTCTTATATGACATCAATATTGAATGTTAATAAATGTTTATGTGGCAAGTTGAAGAAGTATACTTAAATTAAAGATTTTGATCTTCGAAGCAAATTACTAGAAATAAATAAGTACATGTGTTAGTATCTTAATTTTTCTATATTGTCTTTTTTAGGACCTAAAACTATTATAGGAATTCTATAAATGAATTTTGTCTACAGGACTTTGAAATTAATCTAGATTTTAAGTGGGTTTGAAATTACATGTGGAAATACTGATCTTATTTCATTATGATTATACACATTACTTTTCTTTTGAAACAAAAAACTTAAGTGAGTATATGTTATTGAGTCGTTATATATGTGTTTGTTTGTAATTCTTGAAGGTGTGAAATACTTTAAATGTTTTATATGTGTGACTTTTGTGAAACATGTTGAGTAATTATTGTTTGAGTTAGACATCCTTTAAGGAGAAGTAAAACTAATAGAATACTGTTTGAGAAATTAGTTGAACTTGAAAGCATATTTGATGTATGAGTTTTTTGATAGAACTGAATGTAGTAAGTTGTTGTTGACTAAGTTTACATGTTTAGTTTTATCTATAAGTGATAATGACTACTCATGATATTTGTTTCATAATTGAGTTGTTGAATATAAAGTATTTAATTAATTTATTGTGTCATGTTATATCATTCTAAGCTAGTTGATTTTTGACATATTGTATTTAAATGAGTAGTGAATATTTTAAAATTATTTATAGATAAAGTTTGAATGTCGAGGATGGTTAGTTAGATATTAGTTGTGTAATCTTGAGAATTGTAACACCCCGAATAGTAAACTATTTTATTAATGAAATAAATTTTTAAATAATTAATTTGATGTTAAAATTATTTTAAGATTTATGTTGATAAATTTTGTAACTAATTTTTTTATATGTGTGCTTTTTATGATGTGTTAATCTTGTAAAAATTTGACTAAATGACTAATATAAATAAAAAAATTTGTATTTGATTAATTTTATATTTTTTAAATAATAGTATTTTAATATAATATCTTAAAGAATAAGATTTTAGACGGTTTTACTTGTATATGCACGTATGTAATTTTTGCGATGTTTCATGTGCGTTTGACTGGTGTTTAGTGTGCACATAGTTAAATTTTAATTATTTCTAATTATTTTCTATTTTTAGTTATTTAATTTATAAATAATTATCTTGATATATTAGTAATATTTACGTTGATTTCCTTTATTTATTTCGAGTAATCAATATAAATTATTAATGTTATATTTATTGATTCGATCATTTTGACTATTGTATAAAGATGATGATATTTTTATGTGATTAATTTGTAAAATATTATAGTAATAATTGTAATTATCATTTTGAATATGAGAATTTCGATTATTAATGTATTTTAAAAGAGTAATTACTTGAATTAATTTTTTTAATAAAAAATTAATTTTAAAATATTACTTGAATTAATTTTTTTTAATAAAAAATTAATTTTAAAATATTAGTAAAAAAATTTTATTTTGATAATGATTGGTTTTATCTTTAAAAAATAAAATAAATTAAAAATGTGTTTCATATATATAAGGAATGATAGTAAAGGAGTAATCTGAGCACCCTAAGAAAGAGCAAATATAAATTAGGAATATCGTTTGACATGTTCTGTCAAGAGTCTAAACTCCATAATAGTATATATAATAATTTATATTATATTTTATAAAATTTTCAGTAGATAAATAAAAATATATTTTTAAGAAAATAAAAACTTTTATTTTCAATTTAGGATATCACGTTTTTCAAAAATCAAAAGGAACACATTAAACTTATTTTTCTCCATTAAAATAGTGTAGTCTCAATAAGCTTGATTTAAGTATTATTACTTGATTTAATTCAAAAACTTACTAGTACTTTTAAGATTTTCATACAAAAATTCATTTCAAATTAAATAAGTAAAACATAAATTAAACTCTTGATGCTATGCCACCATCCCGGTGGACGAACAATTCAAATTGGTCATGTTGTCGTAGATCCCCTCAACTCAATCTGAGATACATATACGTGACAATCGAGGTAAACGTGTGTTTCGTGGTAGCTCCAGACATTTGGAGTGTTACCTCCAAGTTACCTAAGAATTCTCCATCAGAATACCGCTAAGGTCCAACAATCTTTCCTTAAGGCTCGACAACATACCACCACGATCAAATGCATTTAGTTGTACTTCCTCGGAATCACTACACTTGTCAGACCCTACTTATATGATGACAAAATAATCTTCACTTCACAAGTTCTCAATATTTATTTTCTCCCCTCGTTGGCCTATGATACTCCATTAAAACCGTCATCTCAAATACAAATTGGAATCACAATTATTTCACCAACTATGGGGTTACTTCAATATTCTCATCACAAAAATCACAACATCACTATCATTAATCATATCTCATCACATAAACTCATCACAAATTTATAGCATCACTATCATCAATCGTACATCATCACATATGCTTGTCACAAATTTATAACATCGTTCTTATTAATTATACATCGTCATAATCACATAAACCTATCAGAAAAAATTCACTTTTTTACTATTACATCACATAAACACGTATAATAATAAAAAAATATACATAAAATTCATTTAACAACCAGTATCAAAATAATATCAAATATCACACATTTAATAAAGTAAATCAAATTAATTAATCAAATTAAAATATTACCATCATTAGAGAATAATCGAAATTATAAAATAAATAAATATAACATCAATACTTTATATTAATTACTAAATCTTAATAAATATATATAAAATCACAAATGTCATAACAAGTATATAAAAATAAAGGAAATAAAACGCAATATCACTACTATCTCAAGATAATTATTTATAAAAGAAATAAATAAAAATAGAAAATAGTTATAAATAATTGAAATATAACTACGTGTATACTTAACATCTGTCAAGCGCACATAAAAATATTACATTAATAGGGTACACATAAATACACGTAAAATCGCATAAATAGTTTTCATTAAATTATATATTACACTAAAATGCTATTATTTTTTTAAAAAAATATATCAAATAACAAAATATAATACTTATTATTTATCTCGCTCATGTAATCTAATATTTATAAAACTAGCACATCATTGAAATTAACTATATAACAAAAATTAGTTAGAACATTTATCATCATATAATCTAAAATAATTTTAACATTAAATTAATTATTTAAAATCGTACTTAAATTAATAAAATAGTTTATTATAAAATTTAGGGTGTTACATGTTCTAGACAAGTTTCTCAATTTTCATCCAAATTTCAGTGTGTTATTTTACTCATAGCTAGTCAACTAAACACACTTTCTCAGAATTTTAACAATTCTAATTTCTTTATAAAATACTCAACTTCGTTGTTTATGAAATTGTGATAATAAAATATAGAATAGAAATTTTTATAAGGTGTTAATTGATTTAAATTCATTAAATGTGTGATATTTGATATTGTTGTGATACTGGATGTCAAATGAATTTTAATTATATGTTTGATTAGATGAGTTTATATAATGTGATAATAAAAGGTGAATGAATTTCGATAAGTTTTTTATGTAATGTGATAATAAAAGGTGAATGCATTACGATAAGTTTTTTCTTACTTATATTATACTATTAACATGATTTCAAAACTCACATCCTTCGTTGTTTGCGTTTGACTAGTTTGACCCGACGTTTGCGAAATGACAGTTAGTACAGGTTAACGAGTCTTGAAGTTCAAGTTTGAGAGAAACTCCACTATGATATGTGATACTGGAAATAAGAGTTGTAAATTATATTTTACTTTTACCTATTTAATTAAAAACGATATTTTATATAAAAACCTTATAAATACTAGTAAGTTTTTTAAATAAATTTTTCATTTTGATACTAGAAATAAGAGTTGCAACTGATTTTGATGGCAACATATATTGTTTTAAAAAAAATTATTTTTTCATTTAGCTATAATCTTAAAAGATTTTTTAAGAAGATATTTGAAAATGAAGTCTATCAAAATATAAATCAAAATAGACGCTTTCAAAGATTTGTTTTGGTGTTGTTATATTTAATTAATTGAACTAAAATAGATATCAAGAAAACCATTTCTATAGAAAAATAATATTTCTCAAGACAAGATGTTGAATAAACATACTCTTAATAAGACTTCATGATCCTTAAATTTGATTTTTTTAAAGATAATGTTAATAATTAATATTGTTAATATTATTAGTATTTTATTAAAAAGAGATATCAAACGTATCACCTCCTTATCATTCACTTTTAACTCCTCCATCTTAGTCATAACCAATATCAATTAATTGTGTTTTGAGGCTCAATCCCATCTACGGGCAACAGCCACAAATCCGTGTTGTTCAATTCTATGAATCACCATAATTAGTTTGCTAACATATAATTTGCACTCGTGTTTTCAACACTTTGGTAGAGATTTTTTTAACTATCAACCATGATGTTTTAGTAATCAGTTTTACTACACAACCAACAGACAAACGAAATAAGTTAAAAATGAAATATATGACAACTTTACATGTTTTTTGTGAATAAAACTTTCTCATTAATTCTTAGTGATGCTTCTTCCCACTACCTTTTTTTTCCTTCATTTTTTATTAAAAATTAAAACTGTAATAGAGAAATAATAATGTAAAATTAAAGTAATATTTTACATGGAATTGGATAGTAAAAAATATTGTTCCACGTCAACTTTGATTTGGTCAAAATTAAAGGGTCTACTAAATTTACAAAAAAAAAAAAAATTAAAAGGTCAAAAGTGTTATTTTAAATATAAAAAAAATTGTCAGATTAAAAAAAAAATGGTTTGTTTTGGGAAGATGTAACGAAAAGTATAATATATCAATTTGATTCATTTTTTAAAAGAAAAAGTTTGAACGCCAAAGTAACAAACAGTTGCCAGGTTGATTACATACTAACCATAAGAATTGTCCAAGATACCCATAAAATCTACCATAACTAGAAGATAATGACAAACTTTCAAATTATCATTTTTTTTCTTTGAAATATAAAATATATAAGATCTAGCTAGTATGATGTAAATATGTAAGCTTAATTAGTTGGAATTAAATTGAAACTATTACTACCTATCAAGTGTAATCAAATAATCATTTCAATGTAGAAGTATTTTAATATTATTTTGAAAGTTAACTGATCTTAAGATAAATATATTTTTGTGATGATATTTATTTTTAAATAGCCAAACCAAAAGGAAAACAGTTAAATAAAAGGTAGAAAATAGAAGAGAATAATAAAATATAATTTATTTACCAATTTTATTAATTATTTCAAATGAGATTGTTTTTTCTCAAGTACATAATGATTGGTATAGCAGTTATTCAATATGCTACAAAAGTTTTAGGGCTTCTCATCAATAGCTGGGTTGCAACATGGAGGTCTTGCACAGGAGACTGGGTCACATGGCCACTCAGGCTTACAACAAGGATTAATATATCCACCTTGTACATTGCCAACAAAAATACTTGCAATAGCAACAAATAATACCACAAACTTAAAGATCAATCTCAATGGAGTTTCCATCTTAACCAAACTTGATTTACAAAGAAAGACAAGATGAATATGTTATAATGAATGATATGTTAAAACAATGTACACTTATTTATAGATAAATTAGAATCTTTGAACTTCTTTTCAATATCTAGACATTAATATTGTTCAAACTTTAAATTATGATATTAAGTTTTTTTTTTTTATATGTTGACCGACTTGTAATATTTTATTAAAATATAATTTCTAATGATGCTTATTATGAATAATTTATGTATTCTTCGTTAGTTAATTTCATGCACTTTATATTTATGTATGCCATAAATAAAGTATTACAAGTAATTCATTTACAATTAAAAAAATAATATATCAACAGTTTTTTACAAGATATTCAGCCTTAAAAAATTTATTTATTACACTTACTTTAGTGTTTTGTTTCAAATATATATAAGAAAAAAAATGTAATTGTAAAAATAACATATATATAAAAAATTATAAAGAGTTTCTTTCACATGTACAAACATATTTCACTTTAGCAAAGCGGTTAATGTGTACGTCCTCTTAGAGTTTTCTTGTGTGTTGTGTTTTAATCCCTCCGATCTCTAATTTTTTTAAACACTTCCTCCAACAGTTTCTTGTAATTCTTTTTATTATACTTTTTCAAATTACCCTCTTTTCTACTAAAATTATCAAAATTATGAAAATTAGAAAAATAACTATAAATTAAAATTAAAATATTATTTTCTTCTACTAAGATTATAAAAATTAAAAAAATAACTACAAATTAAAATTAAAACATTATTTTCTTCTTCAACTCATATCAAACTATACAATGCCTAAAAGATCAATTTCTAGAATAAATTAAAAGAGCCTTTATTCTCTTAGCCTCCCCCATCACTTGAATGCATTTCTACCAATTTTATCAATCAAAGTACCACACCTTTGTATCACATTTGATTCTATTAAGTGTTTTCTATTCCTTAACTATTTAATTAATTTACTAAAAGGTCGAGAATTCTTTTGTTGGATATATTAGTGCAAGAAGAGGTGTGATATCCGTTTGCAAATGGTCACTAATTTTTCAAAGGGTCGGTTTTTTAATGGAAAAAATAAATTTAATAGTGAGGGGAATTTCCTAAATATATTTGGAATTCTCTAATATCTATATTAATATAGAAAAATTAAAAATAACTTCATGTATCACTTGGTCAAGTGGTTGCAGTGTTTGTGTTTAATTCAAACTAATGAATATGTTAAGTTACCTAAGATTACAATTTTTCTCAAAAATTGTTTTCTTTCACCAATTAGTATGAGTATCTCTATAAGTAGAGATACTTTAGAGGCAGAAAGAACAACACAAAAAATTTTATGTGACACGTGTCAAATTTCTTTAAAAAATATTTGAGTCATTTCTTATTTTCACTTGTGCACGAGAGTAAATGAAGGAAATTTATTCTGTAAACAAACATTGATCGATATATTCGATGTGAATGTGCAATTCACTTCAAGGATTCCAAGGTGTCTTGAAAGAGATTTGTCGGTCAACCCATTTGCATCACTATATATAGATTGGTGGAGTAAATTGAACCTAAAACTTAGTATGATACACGCGATTTGGAATTTATTTATGCAACATTCATCATCTTCTTGTTAAAGATTTACAGTATAACCCCAACATAAGATCCAATAATCTTCAGGTTCGTTTTTAATTTACAATTTATTTGTGAGCAATGCTTGCAATTTTGTTGAAGAAATGAACACGCATATACTATTTCTATGACTACGGTGAACGGTACACAAATATTTATATATGGTTTTATCAATATATGCAAACTTGATATAAGATTTGATGTTCATTTCATGTGATTATGATGGTTTACAAAATTTACATTTAAATTTATTTTGATGCATAGTTATTAGTTTAAATTTTTTCTATAACATTGATGAAATTAATTAATACTATAGTGTTCTACCATTAGAATGATTTGAAGATGGTAGATTGTAATGTTTGAATATCCATTTTTTTTTAATCAAAAGTGTTTAAAAGTGTACGATTAGAAGGTATATAATTTAAAAGTTTGGTGAAGATTTTGTTGTTTAACGATGAATTATGATTGTACCACTGTCAATAAAAGTCTTGTTTTATTTATTTTGGTAGAATGTTTATCCTTTTTCATACCAAATATATATATATATATTTAGAGT
>JBBPBT010000498.1:2838784-2853347 GCA_037974875.1 Cicer bijugum
TGCATGTATTAGTTATAATATAATTATGTTGATATGATTTCTTTAATAAAAATGAATTAAATTCTTATTTGTTAAGGAGTAGATGACTTTCATGTTTAGACCCACCTTATAATATTTGATTATGAAAAAAATGTATGATCATGTTTTGTTAGCATGTGGCAATATATATTTAATGCATTTAATGTATTATATCTTGAACTTGGATATATTAAAAAGAGAAATAGAATTTTAAATTGAGATGCTTATTAAATATAGTAAAAGATAAAATAACATAAAAGTTTGTGTGAGTAATAATTGAGATGCTTATGAATTATAAGCTATATAATGAGAATAGATTAAATAAAAAAAGTGTCATGGTTTGGTGATAATTGGTTAACACTATAAAAAATGTAATCAGATGTTTGATGTATGTCTTGACTTGTACCAGACCTAATATAGCATATGTTGTTTGTAACACCCCAAATTTTATAATAAATTATTTTATTAATTAAATTAAATTTTAGATAATTAATTTGGTGTTAAAATTGTTTTAGAATATATGTTGATTATTTTTAGGATTAATTTTCTTAATATTTGTATTTTTTATGATGTGTTGATCTGTGCATATTTCACTAAGTAAGTTATATAAATTATAACAAGTACTATATTTTATTATTTTATATACTTTTCTCTAAATAATAGTATTTCAGTGTACATATTTTAAGGTATAAGATTTTAGACGACTTTACGTATATATATGCATTCGTAATTAATGCAATATTTTCTTGTATGTTTGACTAATGTTAAGTCTACACATAATTATATTTAACTTTTTATTAATAAATCTTATTTTAATTATATTTTTTATAAATAATTATCTTGAAGTATTAGTAATATTGATATTGAGTTTCTTAATTTTCATACAGTGATTATGGTATGATGATGTATTTTTATGTGATTATTTTGAAAATGTTATAGTAAAACTTATAGTTATTATATTGAATATGAGAGTTTTTTTTAAATTAGATTTATCTATGTTAAGGATAAATAATATTATATTAAAATTCATATTTTAGAGAAAAAGTTTCTAGAAAAGTAAAATAAATAATTTATTTATTAAAGCTTTTAAAAATATTAGAAAATGAATTTTGGACTAGACGACTATTTACACCATTGTTTTCTACTTTTGCATATTAATTTAGGCTATTACTGGTTGAACTTTTATTTCCTACATGTATGAATTCCTCATTGCACCCCTATTTCTGCTTCAGACATGACTATCCTTTGTTGGGCTTATAATTTTACTCTTATACATGTACATATGTTATATGCACCTCACCTTCTGCAATTAAACCCTTTTTTTCTCTCAAATTCACTCCAACCAGTTATTTGTCATTTGAATCGATTCTAACCTTTATCCCACACAAAACCGGCCATTGAATCCATTTCTAGTATCAATTTTATCTATCGTGGCTCCATTTCATCAAAAACAGTTGACTTTATTTCCTTTGGCGATCTATTTTTGTCCGATTTCGATCACCACATTTTTCGTCTCAAAAAACTAAATGGTATTATTTTTGGATTCCTCTATTTTAAACATTCAAGGAACACTACTCATATGCATTTTCGGCGAAGATGACGCCGAACCCTTTCGGTGCTCTGCAAGTTAGTGAGACTTTTTATGTAGTTTTTCTAGTCGTTTTGACTCCATTTTTGCTCCTAAAATTATTAATAATTATTTAACATTTATTTTTATACTCCGCATAATTTTTCAGTCGCGTCTTAGTGATTTTTTGTGAACTCGCTGTTTATTCAGATTTGCTCGTTGTACGTTGTCGATCCGCATTTGCGGTTGAGAACTTCCATTGATTTTGGTATTTGAGAAAGTGTCTAAATAAGGTAAGGGTGAGAGAACGTTTGAATTTATGAGTATAATATGTTGTGAGATGAATGGGAAAATCGTATTTCCCTCGCTACGTACTGTGGTATCCCTTTGAGGGATAAATTAATTAATATACAGATATGGAAATTGTGAGATTAAAATATAGAATAGAAATATTTGTAAGGTGTTTATTGATTTAATTTCTTTAAATATATGATATTTGATATTATTATGATATTGGGTGTCGAATGAATTTTATGTAAATGTTTGATTAGATGAGTTTATGTGATGTGATGATAAAAGATATTGTGACAATTCTATGTGATGATGATGATGTATGATTAATAATTTGTGATGTTATAAATTTGTGGTAAGTTTATGTGATGAAGTATTGATGATAATGATGCTATAAATTTATGACGAGTTTATGTGATTATGATGATGTTTGATTAATGATTTGATGAGAATAATGAAGTAATCCCATACTTTATGAAATAATGTTGATTCCAATTTGTGTTTGAGACGAAGGTCTTAATGGAGTATCATAGGCCAACAAAAGAAGAAAATAAATATTGAGAATATGTGAAGTGAAGATTATTTTATCATCATATAAGTAGGGTCTGACAAGTCTAGTGATTATAAGAAAGTACAATTGAATGAGTCGGATCGTGAAGATCTACTGTTGAGCCTTAAGGCAAGATTATTTGACCTTGGAGGTATTCGGGTGGGTAATTCCTAGGTGACTTGGAGGTAACACTCCAAATATTGGACCATGCAACACATATTTACCTCGACTGTCACGTATATGTGTCACGGGTTGAGTTGAGGGGATCTATGAGAACATGACCAACTTGAATTATCCATCCATCGAGATGGTGGAATAGTATTAAGCCTCCTCACCAAGTATTTCAAAGTTAGAATGATACCACATTGTTGAGTAGAGTCTAAGCTGATGCATAGCATTGCATTTTCTTATGATTGTTTTGTTGTGATTAATGGGTATCGAATTCGATAATAATTTCTATTAGGCCATTTAATATTATAGTAAAAGGTATTGATTTTCCCCGAGTAATCTTGTCTTATTAATGTGTTATTTTTGTTGAGCTATGTTTGTGCAATTATATGATTCTATTATGATTGTTTACATGTTCTTCTTACTTGTATTATACTATTAACATGATTTCAAAACTCACCTTCTTCATTGTTTGTGTTTGACTAGCTTGACCTTAAGTTTGCAAAATCGCAATTGTTACAGCTTAATGAGTCTTAAAGTTCAAGTTTGGGAGAAACTCCACTCTGATAGGTGATATCGAGAATAAATGTTGTAAATTTTATTTTACTTTTCTTATTTGAATTGATTTTTCGTATGAAAACCTTATAATAAATCAACACGTTATAAATATTTCTATTTCATATTTTATCCCTCATCATACTATTGTCGTATGAAGGGAGCCTCGAATGAATCATTAGAAAAAAATGGTTTTCTCGTTCATATCACAATATATTATTCTCATGATTTCAAACGATGTCTTGTCCCTTACCTTATTTTGACACTTTCACACACGAATACAAGTACACAAGGAAAAACCTTTGTTCTTTGACTCATTGTCCTTCAATTGATCTAACTCGACAGTTTATGGTAAACGTTAAAAAAAAAAATTATGATAACACACTCTAAAAGGATCAATTTCGAAATTGAGTCAAATAAACTTACTCCAAATCGGGAAAAAATCAAGGGATACTATAGCCATTGTTATTTGTTTCACTCAAATTGGACTTATGCTAAAGAAGAACAGTGTAAAATAAGGAATTCCACAAACGAATAAGTTGGGTATTCTAAGGGAAAATTGGAAAGGTTAAAATAATAAGAAAGTGTGTTTAATTGACTAGCTAAATGAGTAGAATAACATAATTAAATTTGGAGAAAAACGAGAAAAAATTTATCGTACAGTTATCGATCATCGGTGCAAAATGATAGTCCTAATTTATATTTCCTCTTTCTTAAGCGACTCCTTTAACTTAATTTCAGGCAACACTGCAGTCCTTTATTTGTTTTTTTTTTCGACTTGGTCCTTTATTTAATTTTAAGTAAACAATTTGATCTTTTATGATTTAAAATATTAACAATATTATCTTTTTTATGAAAATTCATCAAAATTTTCAAACAAAACCGATAAAATTAATTTCCATCTTCAATATAATACAAATTTCATCAAAGTCATAACTCAAATCTTCAAATAAACCTATATTTTTATTCTTTTTTAACAAAATTAAATAAATGACCAAATCGGGAAAAAAATAAAAGACTGAAATATTATCTGAAATTCAGTTAAGGGACTGCAAGAGTAATTATGCCTATTTTATTGATTTATTATTATTTAATTAGATTTCCATTGCATATGAGCCTAACCCATGAAACACATTTTACCCCTTTCTTTTATTTTTTTTAAAAAGAAAACCAACAACGATCAAAACTAATTTTTTGAACACAATTTCAATATTAAAATATTACTAATATTTCAAAACTAATATTTTATATAAAAAATTAATTAAAGCAATTGCTCTTTTAAAATAAATTAATAACCAAAATTCTCATATTCAAATTAATAATTACAATTATTACCATAATATTTTAAAAATAATCACATAACTATCATCATATTAATAAAATAGACAAAACGATAAAATAAATAAATATAACATCAATAATTTAGATTGATTACTAATTTACAATAAATACGTATAAAATCATGATCCCGTAGCAACTATAAAAATAAAGGAAACCAAAGTAAATATTACTAATATATCACGATAATTACTTATAAAATAAATAACTAAAATAAAAAGTAATTACAAATAATTAAAACACAACTATGTGCACACTTAACATCAGTCAAACGCACATGAAAACATAACAATAAATACTTACGCGCATATATACGTTAAACCGCATAAAATCTTGTTCTTTAAAATATTACACTAAAATCTATTATTTTTTAAAAAATAATTAAATATAATATTTACATTTATATTAATCATTTAGTTAAATATGTACAAGATTAGCACATCATAAAAAGCATACATATAAAAAAAATTGATACAAAATTTATCAACATATACTCTAGTGTAATATTTTAAAGAATAACATTTTAGGCAGTTTAAAATATAGACATATAGAAAAATATTTAAATAATTCACACCTTGAAGAATTACAAACAAAATCGCATATAAGAATTCAATGATATGTCGTCACTTAAGTTTTTTTTTTTTTTTTAATTTATTTATTTTTTTATAAAAAGGTAATGTGTATGATCATGATGAAATAAGATCAATGTTTCCACATGAAATATGAAACATATTGAATATCTAGATTAATTTTAAAGTCCTATAGACAAAATTCATTTATAGAATTCCTACCATAGGTGCCACCTATCACGGGTCTGCATAATTTACAAAAAACCATAAATCGTAAATGTACCGCCTATCACGGGCCAAATTACTATTTACCAAGGTGCCACCTATCACAGTTCTGCACAATTTACAAAAACGTAAATCATAAATATACCGCCTATCACAGCCAAAATACTATTTATCAAGGTGCCACCTATCACGGGTCTGCACGATTTACAAAAAGAATGAAAATGCATGAGCATACTCTGACTCCATCCATGACAATCGTTAAACAAATGCAGATATTAAAAGATTCTCCATTTTTAATACTCATTTAACTTAAATGATTTTCACAACAAACCTTAAGTAAACAAGGATATTAAGAGATTCCCCATTCTTAATAATCATTTAACTTTAACAATTTTCACAACACACATTAAGTAAACAGAGATATTAAAAGATTCCCCATTTTTAATACTCGTTTAACTCTAATGGTTTTCACGACAACATTAAGCAAACTAGGATATTAAGAGATTCCCCATTCTTAATACTCATTTAACTTAAACGATTTTCACAACAAACATTAAGTAAACAAGGATATTAAGAGATTCCCCATTCTTAATACTCATTTAACTTAAACGATTTTCACAACAAACATTAAGTAAACAGAGATATTAAAAGATTCCCCATTTTTAATACTCGTTTAACTCTAATGGTTTTCACGACAACATTAAGTAAACGTGGACATTAAGAGATTACCCATTCTTAATACTCGTTTAACTCTATAATGGTTTTCAAATTCCACACAAAAAAACTCGAACATATTATCAAATCCAACCCACAATTCACTCCAAATCACGTCTCAAATTTCGTAAGCATTAATTATGAACACGTCAAATACGATGAACACAAATCATCACAACATACCACTCAAACACATCAAATTTCATTTACTCAAAATCATACACAAATGAGTTAAATTCATTTTCCATGAAACATTCATCAATATCAACAAAACCTAACTCTAAGATTTTACCCATAAAGCCTTAGATTCATTTTCCCCAAATCAACACTTTAACCCTAACAAAATTCTTTTCCACACAACCACAGATAATGTAACACCCCGTTTTTCAAAGCGAGGGTGTATTTTTTTTTAAAAGAAATTAAAATAAAACAGAGAAATAAATAAGGTAACACCTTTGGATAAATAATTAAGTCATTATAATTTACAAGCAGTGGAAAAAGTTCTCAAAATATGAATTCAAAATATTTACATAACAAAAGTGGTACAGTCTTCCAGTTTAAAAATAAAAGCAACCCAAAAGAAAGACATATGTTCCCTCTGTGTCAACCTAGTCTGATCATTTTACAAAACAACTAAACACCCTGAGTGATCTCCACGAGCCCCGTGAGATCCTCCTAACGTAGCTCCAATCAAGCATTCCTATCTATATTCCCATCTGTAGGGTACGAACCGGTAGGATCATCCTGACTCTCATCTGAGGGCAAAGCCCAGATTTCCACAATAGTTGTAAAGGGTCAAAAACCGAAATTAACAGTTAACACATAACATTTAAGTTTTTAAATGCACAAAATATCCTCTCAACTAAGCATGCACCTTAAAAGGATTTTCCATATGCTAAAAGTTCATATAATGCTTGCCAAATGTAAATGAAGTCAAATTAAAGTTCTCAATCCATCAAGTAATACATAACTGACCAAAATATTGATACATCAATTGAGCAATCGATTATCTAACTGAAAATCAGAATCTATACTGAGCCAATCGATTTCCTGGAAATTTTTAGTGAAAACTGAACTCTGAATTTACATCAATCGATTGGGCAAATCGATTTCGTGAAAATAGCTGAGTTCTTGGATGGCCAAATCGATTGGGCAAATCAATTTCGTGAAAGACTGAGCCCCTGTAACTCAACAAATCGATTGGGGAAATCGATTTTGTGAAAGACTGAGCCCCTGTAACTCAGCAAATCGATTGGGGAAATCGATTTCGTGAAAGACTGAGCCACTGTAACTCAGCAAATCGATTAGGGAAATCGATTCTCCTGCATATTCTTCCAAAAATTCATAAACTAACTCAATCACATTCATACATAATACCAAATCTTAACACTTAGCAATTCCCACGCGATCACTACGACAAAATGGGCTTCAAAATAGTTTTTACAATCCATCACTCTCACACGCAATAATTAATACATAACACTTAGCAATTTCAGCACAATCACAAAAACATCTCAAGTTTCAAAACACTCACTCATAAACTTGAATCAACACACTTACGCACAATTTCAAAACATACTGCTTAACGGTTACAACACAATACCCACACAGACAAGATGAACCAACAAATCACATGGCATCACTTTGACTCGACAATCGCAACACGGACAAGATGAACCAACAAATCACATGGCATCACCTTGACTCGACAATCCGAACGCATACAAGATGAACCAACAAATCACATGGCATCACCTTGGCGCGACAATCCAAACACGGACAAGATGAACCAACAAATCACATGGCATCACCTTGACTCGACAATCCCAACGCAGACAAGATGGACCAACAAATCACATGGCATCACCTTGACTCGACAATTCATTTCTCCACAAAATCATTTTCACGACAACATTAAGTAAACGCAGATATTAAGAGATTCCCCATTATTAATACTCATTTAACTTAATGATTTTCACAAACAAACACACATTAAGCAAACAGAAATATTAAGAGGTTCCCCATTCTTAATACACTTTTAACTCCAACGATTTTCAAAACAAACATTAAGTAAACAAGACATTAAGAGATTCCCCATTCTTAATTCTCATTTAACTTAAACGATTTTCCAAAACAAACAAACATTAAGTAAATAAGACATTAAGAGATTCCCCATTCTTAATACTCGTTTAACTTAATGGTTTTCAAATTCCACACAAAAACAAACCCAAACATACTTTCACATTCAATCCATAATTCACACCAAATCATTTTTCCACACAAACCACACAAAACACATCTCAAATTCTATAATTATCAATTATGAACACGTCGAATACGACGACACAAGTCAACACAATCCATCACTCAAACACAACAAGTTTCATATACTCAAAATCATACACAAATGAGTTTAAAATTCATTTTCCACGAAACATTACTTTAACCCTAACCACATTCTTTTCCACACAATCATAGGTAAGTCCCTAAATGCAAACTAAAAGTTTGAAAGCAGCCCTTACCTTCACGTTAGCTTTAACGTGCGATTACGGTACCGCGTGTAAATTCGGTAAAATCTCCGCTCGCAACGTCGCGTCCAATGTTGGTCCCCTAGCACCGTAGCATGGTAGTGAGCAATTTTCCCTTCTATCTCTTCGCGAAACGAAGCTTAGACCTAGATGAAACGGGGAGGTTTGTGTTTGAATCCCTAATACCGTTTTTCTTCGTTTTCGAAACAAAGAGGAAGAGTGAAGTTGAGAAATCTTTGTCCTATCACCCACCCAGCCTTGGGTTTCTATTCTTGAGCTTAAAGGACGAAAAAGGAAGCAAAACCAACGAATGAAGAAAAAGGGAGAAGAAGGGGTGAGCGTGGGCAGAGGAAGAAGAAGGGAAATGTTTTTCTTTCTTTCCTTCTCTTTTCCTTTCTTCCTTTTTCTTTCCTTTCTATTTCTTTTCTTTCTATTTTCTTCCTTTCCTTTTCTTTATATATATACATATATATATATATATATATTAATTATAATTAACAAATATCTCAAAATCTTTAGACATTTATTAAATTACCCTTTCACCCATAATGCATTAAACTCTTCGTAAAAGATTCACCGCAGTTAATTTAATTTATTTATCGACGAGTAATTCTAATCGGGCATCAAAATATCTTTTGGGTCATATAAACTCCAAAATGTTAATAACTTTGGCTAAAAAGCCTCCGAGTTCAATACCAAAAATATCCTAAAATACATAAAGTACACTTTAAAATTATGGGTCTTACAGATAAGTCCCTAAATACAAACTAAAAGTTTGGAAGGAGCCCTTACCTTCACGTTAGCTTTAACGTGCGATTAAGGTACCGCGAGTAAATTCGGTAAAATCTCCGCTCGCCACATCGCTTCCAAAGTTGGTTCCCTAGCACCGTAGCATGGTAGTGAGCAACTTTCCCTTCTATCTCTTCGCATAACAAAGCTTAGATCTAGATGAAACGAGGAGGTTTGTGTTTGACGATTTTGAAATCCCTAACTCTGTTTTAGAATCAGAGAAGGAGGAACGAGCTGGAAATTTGTTCTTACTCACCCACAATTCATTGGGTTTCTATTCTTGAACAAAAGGAAGCAGCGAAAATGAAGATGGAAGAAGGAGGAAGAAATGAGCTTCATGCGAGGTAGAGGAAGAAGAAGTTTTGTTTTGTTTTCTCTCCTTTGTTTTTCTTTCCTTTGTTTTTCTTTTCTTTCTTTTTCCTTCTTTCCTTTCTATATATTTTTCTTCTCTACCCAAACAAACAAATATATATATATATATATATTTATATATTAATTAATTTTAACAAATATCTCAAAATATCTAGATATTTGTTAAATTACCATTTCACCCATAACGCATTAACTTCTCCGTAAAAGATTCACCGCAGTTAATTTAATTTATTCATCGACGAGTAATTCTAATCGGGCATCAAAATATCTTTTTGGTCATATAAACTCCAAAATATTAATAACTTTGGCCAAAAAGCGTCCGAGTTCAATACCAAAATACACTAAAATACATAAAGTATACTTTAAAATTATGGGTCTTATGTAACACCCCAAATTTTATAATAAACTATTTTATTAATTAAATAGAATTTTAAATAATTAATTTGATGTTAAAATTATTTTAGAATATATGTTGATACATTTTGTGAATAATTTTCGTGATATGGATGTTTTCTATGATGTGTTAGTTTGATAGATATTATATTTAATGAGAAATATAAATAATAAATATTTTACTTTATTATTTTACATATCTTTCTAAAAATAAAAGTATTTTAGTGTAATATTTTAAAGAACAAGATTTTATATGATTTTAAGTGTATATGTGAGTTGGTAATTAATATGATATTTTCTTACATGTTTGACTAATGTTAAGTGTGTACATATTTAGATTTTAATCATTTTTAAGTATCTCTTATTTTAATTATTTCTAAATATATCTTATTTTAATTATTTATAGAATCTTGAGATCGTAGCAATATTGTGTTTGATTTTCTTTGTTTTTATATACTTATTTTTGAATGTGATTTTATATATATATTTATTATGATTTAGTAATTTACATAAAATATTATTGTTATCTCTATTTATTTTATAATTTTGACTATTTTCTAATATGATGGTATTGTTATAATATGAATATTTTGAGAAATAAGTATAATTGTAGGGATTATTTTGAATGTGAAAGTTTCTATTATTAGTAATATGTTTTTTTTATATATTATTTTAATTACTCTAATTTAGAAAATATTACTAATGTTTGGAAAACTAAATGGGGTTTGGAGGAATATTAAAAAAGGAGATTAAATAATTATTAGTTTAATTTTAACAAAATAAAAATAATAATAGTAAAATATAAATAAAGAGACCAATGGGGTTGACTCTATGAACCCTAATTGTTAATAATATAAAATAAACAAAAGAAGGAAAGGGAGTTGGAAGGGCAGCCGTAGAACCAAAGAGTAAACACAACAACAACCTATCGTTTGACACTGGAGAGCCATAACTGTCCCAGAAAAGTTTCTCTGTCTTCGTCCAAATTTCAGTATGTGGTTTTACTCATTTATCTATTCAATTAAACACAATTTTTCAGATTTTTAACAACCCGAATTTCTCCCTAAAATACCCGATTTCTCCGTTTACAGAAATCCTTATTTTGCACTGTTCTTCTTCACCGTAAGTCCGATTTTAGTGAAACCAACGCCAAAACGATTGTGTTAAAAGTGGCTATTTTATCCACTGATTGGTTTTCTGATTTATGGTAATTTTCTTTGACCGAATTTCGAAATCAGTTTTTAGACTATTTTCTCAAAATTTATTTTTGACATTTACCCATAAATTGTCGAGTTAGATCGATTGAAGGACAAAAAGTCAAAGAACAAATATTGTTTGCTCGTGGAATTGTACTCATGTCTGAAAGCGTCGAAATAAGGTAAGGGGTGAGAGAGCGTTTAAATTCATGAGTATAATATATTGTGAGATGAACGGCAAAACCGTATTTCCCAACGATTCATCCGGGGCTTGCTACGTACTGCAGTAGCCCTTTGAGAGATAAATTGATTAATTTGAAATATGAGTATTGTGAGATTAAAATGTGAAATAGAAATTTTTATAAGGTGTTGATTGATTTAATTTTCGATACTTGTGTGGTAGTTGATATTTGTTATTATTGTGAAGTTGGATGTTGAATGAAATTATGTGTACATGTTTGCTTACGTGATGATAATGAAATATGGATGATTATTATTTGTTATTATTGTGATGTGATTATTTGTTATTATTTGTTATTATTGTGTGCATGTTTGTTATTATTTGTTATTATTGTGATGTGATTATGAAATATGGATGCATGGTTTGATATATGCTTATGTGATGATAATGATGATTTTTGATTGATGATAGTGATGTTATAAAATTGTGATGAGCTTATATATTGATCATGATTATTTATGATTAATGATATTATAAAATTGTGATGAAAATATTGAAGTACCCCATACTTGATGAGATAGTGATGATTCTTAAATACGATGCTCTTAAGGGAGTAGTCTAAGCTAACGGGCAGAGAAAATAAATATTGTGAATGTGTGAAGTGGAGATTATTTTGTCATCATATAGGTAGGGCCTAACAAGCCTAGTGATTCTGGGGAAGTACAACTGAATGAGCCTGATCGTGGCGGTCTGCTGTCGAGCCTTAAGGCAAGATTGTTAGACCTTGGAGGTATTCCGGTGGGGAATTCCTAGGTGACTTGGAGGTAGCACTCCAAATGTCGGGAGCTACCATGCAACACACGTTTACCTCGATTGTCACGTATATGTGTCTCGGGTTTTGAGTTGAGGGGATCTATGAGGACAGGGCCAATTTGAATTGTCCGTCCACCGGGATGGTGGCATAGTATCATGGCCTCCTAACCAAGTACTTCAGAGTTAGAATGGTACCATATTGTGAAGTAGAGTCTAAGCTCATGCATAGCATTGCATTTCCTTGTGATTGTTTTATTGTGATTGATGTGTTTCAAAGGTAATATTAATTAGATGATTTGATGCATATTATAATGAGATGATTATTATACTTGAGTGACTTTGATGTTATATTATGATACTATTTAATTAAATAGTTTGATATATCGTATAGTGATTATGATACGGTTCTATTATGATTGTTTGCGTGTTCTTCTTACTCATATTATACTATTAACATGATTTCAAAACTCACCTCCTTCGTTGTTTGTGTTTGACTGGCTGGGCCCTGCGTTTGCGAAATCGCAGTTATTACAGGTTAATGAGTCTTGAAGTTCAAGTTTGGGAGGAACCCCGCTCTGATAGGTGATACCGGGAATAAGGGTTTTAATTTGTATTTTACTTATTTAATTTGAATCAAATTTTTGTATGAAAATCTTAGAAGTACTAATAAGTTTTTAGAATTAAATCAAGTAATTATACTTAAATCAAGTTTATTGAGATTAAATTGTTTTATTTGAGTAATAAAATTTGAATTGGTGCATGTGTACTTTGAGAAATGTGATATCCTAAATTAGTTACAAAAGATTTTATTTTCTTGAAAATATAATTCTATTTATCCGCTGCAAATTTTATAGGAATATGATAAAAAATTATTATATATATTATTGTGGGATTTAGGGTATCACATCTTACAGTAGCAAAGTAAGCTTATTAAAGGATGGTAAACATTTGGAGAATGTATATATTTTGATAGGATAGAGGAATTGATCAAGATTTGATTTGGGACCCTAAGACGATTGATCTTTAAGTCAATGGTTTAAAATCCACAAGGTTATGAATGAGAGAGTTTGAAGATTTACTAAAAATGTTGTGTTATGAATATAAGAGTTTTAATTAGTGAGATTACTAAGGCGATTAGAGTCAATGATGAAAAAGACCTCGTATTGTATCTTAAGATGAAATAGATGAAATTAGACGGTGTGATGAATATTTGGAAATTTCGAGGATCAGATTTTATAATCTTATTTAATGGTAGAATTTAAACTATATCTATAGATAGATGAAAATTTTCCAATAAATTAATATTTCTAAAATAGTTTCAATTTATCTTCTTATTTTCTCAAAATTTACAACAAACAAAATTATATATTTATATACATTAAAAAAGTACACATGGACAAAACATAAGACATACTTGGTTAGTATAATGAATTTGACAAATTTAAAAGTCTACAAAATAATAGCCTCCTTTGACCCATTTCCAATTTTTATCAAGCCACAAAATTGGACTAAAACAAAACACAGGAGCCATCTAAACCAATAGAATATGACCACAACTAAACTCACGTAGCAACAAATCTTTTTAATTTTCTTAAAACAACACATAGTAAAATAGGGGTAAATTTTCAATCATTTTAAACTTTAAATAAAATAAGTAGTATAAAACTATTTTTATTTTATAAATCGACAAAAATCCAACTCAATTTAATTCTTTAAAATAAATGAAAAGCAATTCAACCAAAAGTTATTTTCATTTTACAAAATAAATCCACTTTGACTTGTTCAAAAAGTTCTTTTTTTTTTTTAATTTTAACTTTAAAGTTCTACCATTCTAATATTCAAAATAATATTATTATTAATAATATGAATTTTTTAATGTTTCAAAACTACGAGTAATGTTCTAAATTGATTTCATTAGCTACATCAAAACTTTAATCATCACCGTACAACCACAAAAGTCAAGGTCTATCAATCAACAATTAGCATTAACTTGATGAAATCAATAATTTCAAATATATAGCTAGTCAATCAAAAAAATTATTTCTAGCTATCCACTATATTATGAGAGCAGAAAATCATAGTTAAAAACACAAGACACAAATTCAGTCAATAGATAATTAACTTAATCACGTCCACACTTCAAATTAACTCAAATTTTATCAAAAAATTTGATAATTTATTTAATTACTTAAGTAGGAACTTAGAATCCACAACAAAACAATCAAAATAAACAAATAATAAATAGTTAGTCAGTAACTTCAAAAATATTTATAATTATGGAAAAACATATAGAACA
>JBBPBT010000498.1:2853638-2875458 GCA_037974875.1 Cicer bijugum
ATATAATAAAATAACATGGATAAAAAACATGTTAGTGAAAATAATTAATACAGAAGAAAACACAACTGACACTTCTGACAATTAACTAACATTAAATTGAAACTTGACCATATATTTTCAAGAAAATAATAACTTTTATAAATGATTTAGGATATCAATTTTCTCAAAAATTAAAAGGAACAATTAAAACTTTTTTTTTTTTTATAAAACAGGTCATCTCCATAAACTTCATTTAACTAATTAAGGTTTCTTAATTTAATTCCAAAAACTTACTAGTACTTATAAGGTTCTGATACAAAATGTAGTTTTTAATTAAATAAGTAAAAGTAATATACAATTTACAACTCTTATTTCTGGTATCACCTATTAGAGTATGGTTTCTCTCAAATTTGAACTTCAATACTCATTAACATATAATAATTGCGATTTCATATACACGAAGTCAAGTCAGTCAAACACAAAAATCGAAGGAGGTGAGTTTTGAAATCATGTTAATTGTATAATATAAGTAAATAAACATGCAAGTAATAATAATAAAATCGTATCATCACACAAACATTCCTAAAGAAAAATATCACGTTATAAAGTCAAAATCACTAAAAGAAAATAAATAAATTTCACTATAATATTAAATCATCTAAGCTAAATTATTACTTCATGCGATACACATTAATCACAAGAAAATGCAATAATATACATGAGCTTAGGGTCTACTTCACAATGTGGTACCATTCTAACTATGAAATACTTGGTTAAGATACTTGATATTATGCCATCACTTAGGTGGACGGATAATTCAAAGTGACTACGTCCTCATAAATCTGCTCAACTCAACCCGATATACATATACACGACAATCGAGATAAACATATGTTGTATGGTAGCTCCCGATATTTAAAGTGGTATCTCCAAGTCACCTATAAGTTCCCTACCTAAATACCTCTAGGGTCTAAATGTAGGGATACAAAATTTAATTTTCTTTCTTAACATACTATTCGTCAATAAAATCTCCCAAATTGTGGGCATATTCTACTGGCCCAACAAGGGTTGCCCCATGGTTCTTCCAATATATATTATATTTTGCTTTAACACTAGTATAATTAGGAGCACGTATTATACTCTTTCCTACATCTTTATCAATTTCTTTTCTTTGATCGAATCTTTAACACCCTTATCAATTTATGTGTCATTATCAATTTCTTTCTTTCACTACGCGAAAAATAGGATTTTACAACGCTTTTTTTAATCCATTTACAGCGCTTTTTCAAAAAAAAAAAAAGCGCTGTGGAATCGAGCGCTGCAAAAGATACAAGAGCGCTTTAAAAAGGCGCTATAAAACATGTAGACATAATGTGCGCTTGTTATGCACATTTTACAGCACTTTTTCAAAAAAGTGTTGTAAAATACGCGCACATAATATGCATTATTATGCACATTTTACAGCTCTTCTTTGAAAAAGCGTTGTAAAATGCATACCCATAATTCATATATTGGGTGCGCCTTTTACAGCGCTTTTTTGAAAAAGTGCTGTAAAACGTACACCCAGTATATGCATTATAGGTGCACATTTTACAGCGCTTTTGGGTGTGCATTTTACAGCGTTTTTGGGTGTATATTTTACAGCACTTTTTCAAAAAAGCGCTGTAAAATGTACACCCAATATATGAATTATAGGTGCATATTTTACATCGCTTGTTCAAATAAGCGCTGTAAAATGCACACCCAATGCACATTTTACAGCGTTTTTGCAAAAAAGCGTTGTAAAATGTGCAATTTTTATTTTTTTTAAACGTTGTAAATTAAATTTTTGAAAAGCGCTTTTTAGCTTTTTATGGCATTTTTTTAGAAAGCGTTGTCTTTTATCTTTTTATCCAAAATTATTTCGATCCATAATCAGTTCACAATCAGTTCAGACAAAAACAAAACATATTCAAATACCCTAAGCAGTTCACACAGTTAACTACATATTCAAATACCATAAGCAGTTCAAATACCATAACTCTGTAACTCTGTAATTTACAACCTAATTAACTATGTTCAGATACATATATAGAACCTAATTTATAACCTAATTAATTACATATTCATATACATGTTCATATATTGTGTCCTATTATCATATACATATAATAACTAACAGAATATACAGAATATGCACTAGCTACCATATAATATTCAGATCCCTTGCCCAACAGTATGCTCTTTCCCAGAAAATCAAATAATTTTCATTTCAAGCACATACTGACACCAGTCTTCCTTTAATTCCATTAGATCTTCCTCAGAGTATGATGGACTAGAATTGTCAAAGAACTGCAATATAAAAATTGAACATATTAAGTTAGTATTAAATATATAGATAATTTATATATGAAAATCATATAATGAAAATACTGTACCATTTCTGGGATAATAGTTTTATTCTTGTCAACAATCTCCTTCATGAATCGCAATACGTAATACCCACAGTCGAAGTTGTTTGTCAACTAACAGAATATATAGAATATGCACTAGCAACCATATAAGTCAACAAAATATTTGAGCGTTAATCGTAAAGGCATATATTTGTAAATGAAAATTTAAAGGCATATTGATGACTCTTCATCATATGCATAATTTTTATTGATTTTAGTCTTATTTATCTTTAATCATTAGTTAATTTAATGAGTTATTTAATATATTTTGTGGATTTTAGTTATTTGATTTAATGAAATGTTTTTGTTCTTATTTGCTTAATTAAGTAGAGATTTTTCGTAGTTTTGCGTTGTTACTTTGTTTTAGTGCAGTGCTGAATTTTGGTGAGAAATCAACATGACCTATATGGAGTATTTCAGCCATATCTGGAGTTCTAGATGTCCAATTGGGGTCAATCCAAGTGCTAATGAAATCTAAGATCCATATCTACAACTTTCATGAAGACACTGGGACCAAATTCAGACTCCAAAGATGAGAAACATGCAAAATACGTCAGACAGCAGATGCTGTGCGCCAGACAGCAGATGAGAAACATGTTAGTTCTTTAATCCCTATCTTTTGTATCTCTGTCATGAGTAACTAAACCCTATTTGTTAGGGATGAGTGTAACCAGATGAAACCCTTATTTTTCTGATTTGATTTCTAGTTATATGAATGAGTTTATTGAATTATTTTTCTCATCTATGTGCTTAATGCTTTTTATTGCTTGATCAACATTAAAATGTTCTACAATTTGTATTTTGAAACCGAAGTGGACTTTACGAATGCTTGAGATAAGAAATTCATGAATTTGTAGTCTAGGGATAGATGCAGGTCATGAAACCAATTAAATTAGTTGCAAAGCAATAATTTACAAGAGAATTTCTATACGCTAATGCTTAATTCTAATCTTAAATCTACTAAGGAATTAGGGGTTACTTTGGAATTAAAGGTTCTGTCACTAAGACATTAGGGCAAGAATAATAAAGAGAATTCGGTAATAATTCAATAAAGGAATTCAGTAACTAGGATCAAATTAGACACCAAGGTTGGATTCGAAGTGAAACTCATCCCTGACATTTTTCTCATTATAAAAGATCAATTCTATTATTGTTTTATTACAGTTTTTAATTTAAATATTATTTCAATTAATCTGGAAACTTTTTGTTCAATTTTAGTAACTAAATATAATTCAATAGTAAAACGCAATCGTTGAGTTCGACACTCGGTACTACCGTTTTATTATTACTTGCAACGATTCAGTACACTTGCTGAAACGCTACCAAGTTTTTGGCGTCGTTGCCGGGGATTGCCATATCACTATTGAATTTAATTTATTTACTTAATTGAAATTTTTTGCTCTGCAATAAAATTTTTGATTTTTTTATTATTATTTTTTTAAAAAAATAACAATTTTTCTTATTTTTTTCTGTTTTTATTTGTTGAACTTGCTAATGTCATGTCTAGTGGTTTTTCTCTTCTTTGTTTGAGATAACTATGCACTGTAGAGCATGGAAGATTATGATGATGATATTCTACTACAATTATATGAAGAGTGTGATACTTGTCTTATATCGGGTATATGTCGAATGATCGAGGGGAAAATCTTGAGCCATACATTTTTAAAATATCACCCTCAGATCCCTCCGTGGAAGCCTCTTAGATGTGACTTTTGCGGAAAAGCACATAAGAATGGACGTTGTTTAGATGACCTTGATGAACTAATAGAATATGAAGACTTTTTTCTCAAACTTACAGAAAACGACGAGAATTATATTAAAAAGATCTATTGGGAACAAATTCTACCTCCTAAAACTCTATCTAAAGAATCAGATGACAAAGACTTTCACATTACGGATGTTTTGGTTGAATTTATGAAGAATAACATGGTTTCAATTGAAAGATTTGAAAGTCAATTTTTGAGGTTTGCTGGCTTTTTTTGGCTATACGGGTGGTTTATTTAATTGGATCTACAAAAATGAGGTTAAATGTTAGTTTATTGAATCTGAAAAAATGACAAACCTTAGGGAATAAATGTGACAAATCTTTTCGGAGTATTGTGCAATACTTCTCCCGAAGTTGGTTCGAAAGCAACAACAGGTGATACGTTGACATGGCCCGCAGGGATTGGAGTATTGTGCAATACTTCTCCCGAAGTGTTGTACAATTTTCCTTTTCCCACCTTCTGATGAGTAGGCAAGGACAAGTATAGCACGCATGGAGTGACACCCTAAATCAATAGTTAAAACATAAGTACGGTTAATATATAAGTTTATTTAATACATAAGTAATTACATAAGTAAGTAAGTAAGTAATTACCTCGGGAATACTTTTGAGACCGACGTTGCAACTCGCGGTTTCACTCTCCATTTGTATTTCACGTTGGAGCTGTTCTGGGAGTTGCTTGTCTTTATTCGTCTTCATCAAGAGTGCCACTTGCTCGGATAGGAGTTTGAGCTTCTCTTGAGAAAAATAGCTTTTGGGAGTTACGCCAAATCCATTCCCCCTAACCCGATCGGAATACTCAGGGACATTAAATAATTTACCCTGAATGTCCCTGCAACTATCCTTGTTGCCCTCTTGATTTTCAGAACTTTGTTCGATAGTCTCCTAAAATACATGTAGGATTAAAAAGATAAGTTCAATAGCATTTTTAAAATACAATATGAAAAAGTATTCAAGTGATAAAATATAATATTAAAAAATATTAAAGTGATAATATACTTAAAAATTTAAAATACGCTACGAATATGAATAATAAAACACAAATGCTAATAAATTAATCACTTACGACAAATATGGGGTCCGAACGTTTGGATACAAATGTACTCCATTCATCATTTGATATATAATGTTTATATATTTTTGGAGCTTCAACATTTGTATTTCCTTCTCTATCTTTTAGATAGAAATTAGAGAGGTGAGATCTAAATCCCCGGTGGATTTTCCCAGCAACTCTCAATACATAACTCTTTCTCCCCTCATCAAGAACAAAAGTAGTATGTAATGAAAAAAGTTATAAGTAAAGTATTTCAACGAAAAAAATTATAAATGACAAAAGAGTGGATCAAAAAAGTTACTTGAATGTCATTCCATGTTATATCTTTTTTTGTATCCATTCAACTACAACAAGTTCAACATGCAGTTTAGTATAACATCAACAAACTCAACATGCAATTTAGTATAACATCAACAAACTCAACATGCATTATTCTAAGTACATATCAATATCAGTATATCTTAAACAAGCTCAACATGCATTTTAATGATTACAAAAAATTAATAACATCAATACCTGAATAATGAGGGTTCGAAGAAAGACGAAATGCAAAGAAAAGAGGGTTCGTAGAAAGTTCGTAGAAATATGGTTCGCATAAATATGGTTTGAAGAAATACATAATGAGGGTTACGTATTTCAATGAAAATATATTGTATGCAATGGGAGAGATGATCTTGGATGGAAATAAGGTTCGAAATGAAGGAGATGATTGTGGGAAAAAAGGTTTGTAATAGGCGGGATAATAGGGTTTGCAAAAGAAGAGAAGAACGATGAAGGTTGATATGATAGTGAAGTTTACGTAATGAATAGGAAACTGAAGCGGTTATTGTTATATATAAAACCCTTTTACAGCGCTTTTTTATAAGCCTTTTACAACGCTTGTTTAAAAAGCGCTCTAAAAGTCCTAAGCTTTTAACAGCGCTTGTTGAAAAGCGCTCTAAAAGGCGTCTTTATTTAATATTTTAAAAGGCTCTTTTACAGCGCTTGTAACACCCCGATTTTTAACAGCGCGAGTGTATTTTTTTTTCTTTTTTAAACAAAGAAATAAAACAAATTAAATACTTCTGGATGAATATTTTAGTTGTACCATAACGACAAAAGCCAACAATATTTACAAGCAGCGGAATAGTTTTTGAAATACGAATCCAAAGTATTTACACATCAAAAGTGGTACATGGATCCCATCGAAAAAAAAATGTCAAGCTGACAATATTGGTGTAGGTACAGTCTTCCAAACTAAAATAAACTCATCCCAAAAGAAAGACTTCTAGTCCCTGTATGTCAACATAATCTGATCATTCCACAAAACTATACATCCCGAGTGATCTTCACGCGCTCCGCAAGACCCTCCTAACACAGCTCCTGTCAAGTGTGTCCAACTACATTCCCATTCACAGGGCACTAACCGGTGGGAAGATCTAGATTCTCATTTGAGGGCAAAGCCCAGATTTCCACAATAATTGTAAAGGGTCACCAACCGAAATTAACAAATACCACATAACATTTTTATATTTTCAAATGCTCAAAAGAACCTTTCGTCTTAGCATACTCCTCGAAAGGGTTTTCATATATCCAAAAAATGCATAAACAATGTTGAAAAATGAAATTTTAACAAACTACATTGTCGTAGCCGAATACAATTGAGAAAATGCAGGTTTTCAGTTCTAAAATGGCTCTGAATCAATCAACACTTTAAACATTACTATTATCAATTATGAACACATAATTAACACCAAATTAATCTCCACAAATTCACACCTCAATCACACATCGAATATTCATTAAATCAATTATGAACACATAAATACATCAAAAGTTAATCAACCCAACTTCACACCTCAAAGCAATTACGATAAATCACAACAACAACCGAATATGTATATACAATCATCAAAGTATAACAAACATGACACGCGTCCCAAGCACCCTAATGCAATGCGTATATGCCAAAATGCATCATTCCAGAATTCCAAACCAAAACCCTCCTCGAGGGGCGTAAATCATAATTGTACAGCCTCTCACAGACCAATACTAATTACCGAGGTGCAATCTCTCACGGATCAGCACGATTTACTAGCGTGCAGTCTCTCACAGACCAACACGACATACAAGAGTGCAGTCGCTCACAGACCAGCACAATTTTCTAGGGTGCAATCGCTCACAGATCAGCACATTCTAGAGTGCAATCGCACACATATCAGCATATTCTAGAGTGAAATCTCTCATAGATCAGCATGGTGCGACAATCCCCACAAGGATAAGATGAACCAACATTTCGCCTGACATCATCCCGTGGCCCATCACGATCACCACTATCACCATGGCCCCATCGCAGTCACCATGTACTATGAAATGCATGAGCATACTCTGACTCTTTTCACCACAATCATTAAGTAAATGCAGCTATTAAAAGATTCTCCATTTTTAATACTCATTTAACACTAATGATTTTTCAGACACAACACAGAGCATACTCAAACATATTTATTCACACCAATTAAAATTTTCACAACCACACATAAATCACATCTCCAAATTTCATTCACACCTAAATTGAATTAAATTCATTTTCCACCAAGTCACACATAAATTTCATATCAAGAATTCATAATATTAATTATGAACACATCAATTTCACCTAACATAAATCACCAAAATTTCCAAACATTAATCACCATATTCAATCTCTAAAATTTTCAACCATAAATCACCACAACAACATTAATATATCAGAGTTCTCCCCACCGCTAACTCGGTGACAACGGTCTCGATTCCTTTTCGAGACTCAAGGAGCTAACTACATAAACATGAATATTTATAACAACTTGTTCACAATAAAACTAATCCAAACACAACAAAATTTCCAAAATTAAATCTTTCTCACACACCAAAGTTTTAAAACCAAATAATCTATATTATTTATTTAAAACTAAATAAAACAAATATTGTCAAAATTTCCCATACACACACTCGATTATTAAAGCACCCAAATTTTTGAGTTAATAAAATACTCTAAACTTTTTTTCTTTTTAAACTCAATCAAAGAGTAATTAAAAGAGTAACATTTTGAACTCAAACCATTTTTAATTTCAATCTATCTTTTTGCTCAAACTCTTTAACTTAGTTAAAATTTGAACTTTTTCACAACTTTAACAGCGCTAATTTTTTTGTAAAATTTCAATTTCAGTTCAAACTCATTTTTTTGAAAATAACTCATTACGTAACTCAAACTCATCAAATTTAATTATCTCCAATTCACACCGACAACAATCAATTCAATTCCACAACACACATATAACAATTCAATTAAATTTCAACAATTCAAACATAACTCACCCAATTTCAAAACTCCACATTTTTACACATAAACCACCAAATTTCATCAATTCATTTTCTACAAAATCCACAGATAAATCACATCTAAAAAATTCATAATAATAATTATGAACATATAAATCACACCAAACTTGAATCACCACAAACCACACCTCCAATTTAAATTCCACTAAATTACACATAATCACATTAAATTAATTTTTTACAAAATCACACCTCAAATACATCAAATTTCTTTTCCACAAAATCACAAATAATGTCCTAAATGCAAACTAAAAGTTTGGAAGGAGCCCTTACCTCCGTTGTAGCTTTAACAACCGACTACGGCACCGTGATTAATTCCGGTAAAATTTAAGTTCGTGATGTCGCTTCCAAAGTTGGCTCACTATCACCGTAGCATAGAGATGAGCAACTTTCCCTTCTGTCACTTCTCGAATGGAAGCTTAGATCTAGTAGATTAATGGAGGTTTATTTTTGGGTTTTGTTGAAAAAACACTAACCATTGGCTTGTTTTCTTTTTGAAACAGAGAAAGAGAAGGAGGAAGATGGGCTCACGTAAAGGAGAATTGGAAAATTGCTTCCTTTCTTCCTTTTTAAGTATATATATTAAAATTATAATAATAATAATAATAATAATAAATATCTAAATAAATATCTAGATATTTTTATAAAAATCATCATTACGTCTGTCACCTCACATCACATCACAAATTACTTTTTTTCAAAAAAAATATCTACTCTCGCCGCAATTCAATCGGCAGATGAATTTTTCTGAAAAATACTGTATCGTAAAAAAAAGTTTTTCTTTGACAATTTCACCGTAATTAAATAAAATTATTCATCGATGAATAATTTTAATCAGGTCTCTAAAAAGATATTTTTGGCATTTAACTCACAAAATGCCATAAAATTGGTTAAAAAGCCTCAGAAATTCAGTACAAAATTCCCCAAAATACATAAATTCGAATTTAAAATTAAGGGTCTTACATCGCTTTTCCCAATAAGCGCTGTAAAAGACCTCCTTGTTTTATTATGTTATATGAATGTTATTTTTAAAGCCAGCGCTTTTTCAAATAAGCGCTGTAAAAGGTCTCTTTATTTTATTTTTAAAAGGGTCTTTTACAGTGCTTATTTGAACAAGCGCTGTAAAAGACCTCCTTGTTTTCTTATGTTATATGAATGTTTTTTTAAAGCCTTTTACAACGCTTTTTCAAATAAGCGCTGTAAAAGGTCTCTTTATTTTATTTTTAAAAGGGTCTTTTACAACGCTTATTTGAACAAGCGCTGTAAAAGACCTATTTGTTTTATTATGTTATATGAATGTTTTTTTTAAAGCCTTTTACAGCGCTTTTTCAAATAAGCGTTGTAAAAGGCCTCATTGTTTTATTATGTTATTTTTGTGTTTGGTTTATTTGGGTTCCATATGGGATGACATTAAAAACATGCAAAACAATGAATGGTTAAAAACATTGTTATCATCATGCAAAACCATTCAACAAGCCTTTCAAATCCATGCCCACATAGTAGTAACTGGTCACCACCAAAATCTCTTCATCTTCGCCAAACTCTTCTCCTTTTATGCATCTTCTTCACAAACATTAGTTACATCGTTCTCACATTCCCTTATCTCAAATCACATACCCTAATGTGTTCCTATGGAATGCTATCATCAAAGCTTACTCTCTCACAATTCAATCTCCACCTCAACACCCTTTTTCTCTCTTTAAGTCTATGTTATCTTCTACTTCATCACCTGATACATTTACATTCCCTTTCCTTCTTAAATCGTGTTCTAATTCGTCGATAAGTGGTCTGAAACTTGGTCTTCAGGTTCATTGCCATGTTGCGAAAAATGGGTTTGAGTCAGATGTTTTTGTTAACAATGCTATTTTGCAGTATTATTGTGTTTTTGGGGATTCCCATGATGGGTACAAGGTGTTTGAAGAAAGTCCTATTAGAGGAAGTCATGTTAGGTGTCTAATGAATGTTTTTTTAAAGCCTTTTACATCGCATTTTCATAAAAGCACTCTAAAAGGTCTCATTATTTTGTAATGTTATATGAATGTTATTTTTACAACGCTTTTTCATCGAAGCGCTCTAAAATGTCTCTTTATTTTATTTTTAAAAGGGTCTCTTACATCACTTATTCAAATAAGCGTTGTAAAAGGCCTCATTGTTTTATTTTTATATTTAAGGCTCTTTTTCAGTTCAGTTCAGTTCATGTAAATTACTAGTTTATATTCAGTTCAGTTCATGTAAACTACTAGTTTATATTAAATTACATGAACTTAGTATAAAATACTCAAATCAAGCAAAATATAAGCAGAAAATAAATTAATCAGAACTTAGTATAAAACACTCAATTCAGATTACATGCATATTTACATTAACACAGTTTAGATTACATGCATATTTACATTAACACAATTCATATTACATGCATGGCTTATATAAAACAATTAAACATGTACATTAAGATGTCTTTCTTCTTTTCCTGGTGGGATTCACATTTGTTTGTCCATTTACAATACGAAACAATGGATTAATCGAAATTCCCTCATCATGATCATCTCTAAGATATAAACCATCATCAGTTGAATCAATTTCATGTGGTTGTTGTGATGTTGCAAATAAAATATCATTACCAACATCTTCATCATTATTGTTATCATCACTTATTTTATTGGTCGATAGGACAACATACCATTTATCATCAGAAGGATCAGTGACATAAAACACTTGTTGAGCTTGTGACGCTAAAATAAAAGGCTCGTCTTTGTATCCCACCCTATTAAAATCGACAAGCAAGAATCCTGACTCATCAATCTGAACGCCATTATCATTATCGACCCACTTGCAACCAAATACAGAACACAAAACATTGTGTAGTCTAACTCCCATATGCGCTCGATAACCCCAAAATATGATAGATTTGCATATATTGGGTTTTTGTCTTTTGCACTTGAGACATGCATCGCTTCAGCTACGAGAGTGACTCCGCTATTTTGCATAGTGGTCTGATCATCTTGTTCTTTGGTATAAAATGTGTAGCCATTAATAACCAGTGTAAGAAAAGACATGTAAGCTCGGACCATTTGCTAGCCACCTCAATCTCTGTGAAATTGATCCGGGGTCTATATCAAATTTTGACTTTATGTGATTTTTTAACCATGTTATAAAACTTCGATTGTGCTCTCGAGTTATCCAATTTTGATTCCTATTCATTTTCAAACAAGATAACTGATCCATGTGTATTGTAACATACAGTTGAACCTCATCATCATTGTGCAGATCATACAATTGTGCCTGCTCCCATTCTGTCCTTGATATAGTCAGTAGTCTCCTTCCAATTATCCCTTCTCCTGATATTCTTCTCGAATGAGGAGACATGGGAAGCCCTATGGATTCAACATTGGACAGATATTCAGTACAAAATTCAACAGCCTCTTCAACAATGTATCGTTCAGCAATACAACCTTCTAGTCGACTTCTACTTTTTACGTACCCTTTTAATATTTTCATATATCGTTCTATCAGATACATCCATCTCATATAAGCTGGCCCACAAAGTTGTGTCTCCTTAACCAGATGAACAGTAAGGTGAATCATTATATCAAAAAATGAGGGTGGGAAATACATTTCAAGCTCGCACAAAGTAACAACAATTTCCCTCTGCAATGTTGGTAATTTCTGAGGGTCGATCACTTTACTACAAATTTCCCTGAAGAAGAAACATAATCTAGTTAAGGCTAGTCAAACTTTTTCAGGTAAAATGGAACGTATACCTATTGGTAGCAAATGCTCCATTAGAATATGACAATCATGGGTCTTCAAACCTTTTAACTCAAGGTCTTTCATACAAACCAAATTTTTAATGTTTGAAGAGTATCCTTCTGGAACTTTAACTTTGTGTAGAAATTTACATAAAATATTTTTTTTCCTTTCTAGATAGAGTGTGAGCGGCTGGAGGTAGATATATGCGATTTTCTTTCTTTACGGGACCCAATTCATTTCTTATTCCCATATCGACCAAGTCCAATCTTGCATTGATGCCATCTTTAGACTTTCCTAGAACATTGAGTAACGTACCAATAACACTGTCAAATACATTTTTTTCAATATGCATCACATCGAGGAAATGTCTTATATACAATGACTTCCAATATGGCAATTCAAAGAAAATTTACTTTTTCTTCCACCCAATTTTGACCAGCTCTCCCGCAAAAGGTTTACCAAATTTATTGGTCAAACCTTGTACTTTTTCAAGTATTTATATCAAGTCTATACTAAAGGAGCTTTACCTTCCTCTGATTTTCCATTGAATGCATTTCTCCACCCACGATACTGATGACTATAAGGTAAAAATCTATGATGTCCAAGAAACACATTCTTCTTACAAAGTTTCAACCGCATCCAATTTGTACTCTCTTCACATATAGGACATGCACACTAACCTTTAATGCTATATCCTGATAAATTACCATATGCTGGAAAATCATTAATTGTGTCGAACAACATAGCCCTCAAATTAAAACATTCTTTCTTATACCTATCGTAAACTTCCACACCTGTCTCCCACATAAGTTTTTAATCTTCAATTTAAGGAGTCATGTATACGTCGATAACATTCCCCAATTGTTTGGGTCTAGAAATTAACAAAGACAACATCATAAACTTACGCTTCATACATAACCATAGAGGTAGGTTATATATTACCAAAATCACAGGTCACGTGCTGTGTGAGATGCTTTGAAGACCATGTGGATTCATTCCATCAGTCTTAGATTTCTTAACTCTATCCCGAATTAAGGATACTTGTGATCAATTTTTGCCCATTGTGGGTGTCGAAACATTCCATCTCTAATTCTTTCATATGCATGCCATGTCAAGTGTTTTGAATCTTCTTCACTGCGATACATGCGCCTAAATCTTGGTATTATAGGAAAATACCACACAACTTTTGCTGGAGTAGATTCTTTCTTCTTATATCGAGAGACATTGCATTTCGGACACGCCTTAAGTAATTCATATTCGTTTCGAAATAAAATGCAATCGTTAGGACACGCATGAATCCTTTCGTAACTCATGCCAATAGAACACAAAATCCGTTTAGCCTCGTAGGTTCGACTGGGAAGTTCATTATCATCTGGAAACATATCTTTTATGAGTGTTAATAATTTTGTGAAGCTTTTATCAGACCATCCATTAATCGCTTTTAAGTTGTACAACTTTAATATCACCGACAGTCTTGTGAGTTTAGTACAACCATTATATAATGGTTTCTCTGCATCACTCAACAAACTTTCAAACATTTTAGGACAATCTTGAAGATCTTCTTCAACTGCTTTTGTGATCTCATCAACTCGGTCCAGCTCATATGTATCTATATCGAAGTCAGTTGAAGCATATATCGAACCATTCTCCAAATTAATGTTTCCTTTTTTTTTTCTCGCCATGTCTTATCCAACATGTGTAGCTTTGATCAATTCCATTACATACTAAATGTCCTTCTAATTCATCTTCTATAACGTGTTTTCCAAAACAACATTTTAAACAAAGACAAACGACTCTGTTTGGATCTTTTGCATTCTTCACTGCAAACTCAACAAACTCCTTCACTCCAATTTCATACCCTTTTGACAATTGATTGGCAGACATCCATTTCCTATCCATTTTATACGACCTATATAAATGCAGTTACAAAAATAATAAGCTTTCAAAACATATCAATAAGTTTGAAAAAGAAACCAATATCAACATATCTAATAACAATTTCAAAACAGAAAAGATTTCAAAACAGAACAGATCAACAAATTTCAAAAAAAAAAACATTTAATATATAACAATTTATTAGTTTTCAATTATTAAAAAACTAAAGACTTTTTTGACAAAAACAAATTAAAAAATACATGAGACAACGTTGATGGCCGCACAATAAATAGAGGATATGAGGGTTCCCAGAGTAGAGGTGATGAGGGTTCGTAAATTTGTTTTAAATTTGTTTTTATTTAATTAAAAGTAAATGATATTTATTTGAAAGCGCATGTCTTTTACAGCGCTTGTGAAAAAAATGATGTAATAGGTAGTTAAATTATTTGAAAGCGCATGTCTTTTACAACGCTTATGAAAAAAGCGCTGTAATAGGTAATTTAATTATTTGAAAGCGCGTGTCTTTTACAGCGCTTGTGAAAAAGCGCTGTAATAGGTAGTTAAATTTTTTAAAAGCGCATGTCTTTTACAGCACTTGTGAAAAAAACGTTGTAAATTAATACGTGAAGGCGCTTCATTTTACAGCGCTTGTGAGAAAAGCGTTGTAAAAGCCTTATAACATTATTCGCGTACGCTATATGACCCTACAACAGCGCTTGTCAAAAAAAGCGCTGTGATAGGCTCCGTTATTTTTAAAATATATTTACAACAACGCTTGTATTTAGTAAGCGCTGTAAAAGGAGCGCTATTAAATGACATTTTTGGCATAGTGTTTGATAGAATCTTTAACAAACTTATCAATTAGATGTATATTGCTTTATATTCATATTGTGGCCCATAGACTATTAGACACATATCTACTACAAATCCACATAATCTATGTTGTGTTTTTATAGTTAAAAATAAGTATCCAACGTACAATAAGTTTTCACATAGGTAAATTTTGTAGATTAATAGGGTTAATTATTTTTTAGATTTATAAAATAATTATTTTTCAAAATTTTGTATGCAACAATTAAGTGATATTATATGTCATCATATTTATTCTATTATGATGCAATTTTTTAATATATATAATGTCGAATATACGGTTGTCTCATGCTTACACATTGCATGTACTTGTTTACTATTATAGTGAAATTAAAATTAAAATTTGGCCAATTGATCATCATTCATTACATCTGACCATAGTATATATGCATGCTCGAATACATAATTAAATAACATATCTATATTTTTAATTATTTTATGAGTAATTTTTTAAATGATATATACATATACATAATTAGAATCTCAGCACCTAACCTATAACTCTTTCTTTGCACCTGTTAAACACATTAGCATCATACATATTATAGATAGATACATAGTAATTTATGGCTACATTACAATACGCATTAATTATTTGTAACAAAATATATTAATTAATTAAGTAAATAATAGAGAAGAGTTTGTAAAAGTAGATGCAAAGGACCACAAATAATAGAAACTGAAATTCGATATATATAAAAAAATAAAAAATAAAAAAAAAATTATTATCATGCAGGAGGTGCATGGATCCAATTGGTATATAAGTGTTGGATTTGATATTCGCAACTTATGAAGCCACGCTTTGATGCACAAAATAATAAATATTTTTTTAAAATGCAAGTGAAAGAATACGGATTCATTTTTCTTATATAATTATTGCAAGTATGAATATAACTCTAAGATATATTTTATTCTATAATTAATTATAGTGAATGACATAAAATAAATACAAAAAAAATAAATAAATGGAGAAAATTAAAAATAAATATTAAACTACTTAAATTAAGTCATTAAATCTAAATTAATTTTTAGAATCATAGTCGTTCCTCTTAATTTTTTTTATACATAAAACTTGTAAAGATAAATCTTTTGTTTAATTTTTTTCTTTCTTGTCTTTTTATTTGTTTGGTTATTCTAAAGTTGTATTTAGTATAGTATTTAATAACATATATACTAATCATTTAAAGTCACATCATTTTATATTTTATTTATTTTAAATAATTTAAATTTGAAATTAATTTTGTGTTAAATTTAATCGGTGTCTATTTTTTCTCGTATACGTAAGAATTCTGTGTTTCGGTATAGATTAAGTTATGTTGGTGTATGAAATTTGATAGATGTCATCACTTTACTTAATATTTAAAGTGAGATTACCTTAAATGTTTTACTACTCATATTTACCCTACAAGACAACAAGTATAACTCCAAAATAACATTTTCACCAGGGATTTTTTTCTTAGCATCATATGACAATAAAATCATTTATTAATCCTTGACCGATTATATAATTTAATTTTTACCAAAATAACTGAATTCTCCGCCGGGCATTTGAATATTGAATGATACATAAAAATGCTATTCAAATGTATGAGATTGATACAAAAATACTCAAGGATATAACAAAGAGAAAAAAAAAGATGGAAAAGATCTATTCAAGAAGTAGTCAATTTGATTTTCTTCTTTGCAAAAGTATATAATTTATTCAATAAAAATATAAAATAGTAAATTAAAAATTACAATATATATGTAATATATACTATATATTTTAGTACTTTGGCCTTTCTCAGCTCTTTCATCAAATATAATAATGGGGCTCCTAACTTGAGATTCACCATTGTCCCAAACTAATGAAGCTGACTCAATAGATTTCTTCATCACTCCATCTATAGTGAGAACATATGATTGTGTTTCTCCTAGTGAAGTGAATGATAAAACATTAGGATTCACTGAAATATTGAATCCTATAGGAGCTGTCACAATAGCTCTATATGTAGACATCGGTAATCCGACATTTGTGACAATCCTATTGAAGCTTCCACTTGTATGATGTTTGGGACGTGAGGCTTTGAGAGCAAATGAAGGATAATTTAAATCTCTTGTAGTCATATGTCTTATCTCAGAACAAATGACTGCATTTCCAATGATTTGTTGCAAAGTCGTGGCATTGAAACCTTGACTGCATAAAAATCTTATGTAATCTCCTTCATAAGCCTCATATACTAAGCCTGGATTTAAAGCCTTGATGGGGTCAATTTGTCCAGCTCCATAACCAAATTCAGCTTCAACATTATTATTTGGACTCACTTGTTTAGCTACAACACAAGAAATACACAAAACTGTTTTCATTAGTTTAACACATTAAGTAAATTATACTCGCCTCAAATCAAATAAACATGAAATACACTAGGGTCTTTTGATAAGTAAATATACATTACATGTCTATTTTAACATGTGGATTATTTTTTAAATAGGAGCAAGACAACTTTGAATAATCATTCAAAAATATTTTTTTAGCTATTAATATCGGTGGTAAATAATATAAAATACTTTATTATTTATTTTTAAATTATTAGTTTTATTGAAGAAACTTTTATCATCAACTTTGAAGCTTTATTCAAAATCTTTCTTTATCTCGTTTATTATTTCATAGTTGATTTGGTATTGTATATTCATTATATCACTGATAAAAAATAATTTAAAAGTTTGAAAGTATATTTAAATTAAGTAAAGTATAATACATGTTTATTTTTCAAGGAAGTTTATATTTTAACATAAAAGAAAAAGAAGTGTAATCCATTCTACTCAAGGGAAAATTTCAACTATTTAATTAAAATAAGCATGTGTTAAGTTTATGTTTATATGGATGAATATATTGATTAAGATTTAACACTACTTATTTATTGATTAAGATTTAACGCTACTTATTTATATTACCTGTGGTCATAAGAGCTGAACGAATAGCTGCAGGTGACCATGTTGGATGAAATGATTTGATATACACAGCTGCTCCAGACACGTGCGGACATGACATTGACGTCCCCGACATAATATTGAACTCCAATTTTCTATTATCTCCGATAATTTCAGAAATAGGAGAAATTGTAGACCAACTAGCGATTATGTCAACTCCAGAGCAATTAAATCCGGCTGTAATATTATACAAAAAATGTTTATATTAAATATTGTAAAAATGATAATATATATATATATATATATATTTAATTTTTCATTAAAAAAAATAATGAACCTTAAGAATCTCAGGAGTAGCCTTGTTAGGACCCCTCGATGAGAAAGAAGCAACCGTAGGTGCCAAACTATCTTTTATTTCATTGGTCCTAAATATGGTTGCAGTTGGACTCCTGAAAATTGATTAATATAATAATCATTAGTTAATTGTGGTTCTCTAATTAATTGTTAGTGTATATTTTAATTGAAGTGGATACCTTGTAGAGTGTATGTACTTATATACTTTGGCAGCATCTTTGGATTCAAGATAACATGATGGTAAGGGATGAGAAAAAGCAATATCTGAATAAGTATGGCCTTGTATCAAAACCCCAACAGCACCCACTCTTAAGGCCTCTACGGGTCCTTCTGTTCCTTCACATAGAACAATTTTTCCTTTCACCAACCTAGCATCTAATGTGTTGGCTGAGCAAAACCTATAATTTTAATATAATTTGGTTAACAAATAATTAATTTTAAAAAGTTTTTCTCTATTCAGTAATGTCCATTTTCGAGCAAATATTATTATTTATAATATTAACTTAAATAAGTTAATCATTATAAATAAAAGTTAGACATTTTAACTTAAGGACTGTAATTAAATATATTTTTGTAAGACTAAAGTTGAAAAGTAATATTTTATACCGTTTTGTCTAATTTTAATGATACAAAAGCTAGTTACCTAGATTGGTCTTTATTGAAGCCTCCTATAGTATTTGGTGCAGCTCCACCATAGACAATAGGGTATAGTTCTCCCTCAAGGTCAAATGTGTTCAAAGAGACACCCTAAACATAAGAATCAAATATATTAACCATAAGATGAAATAAGACATGTTATATAGCATAGGAGAGAAAAAGAGTAATTTACCTCATATGTCATATTGTCTCCTAATTTGACCTTGGTCACAAACTTTTTATCTAATGTGCTAGCCGCCACAACAATTGCCCATGGTGAAAAATTGCCTAAGGTTGAAGGACTAGGACCCGAGTTTCCAGCTGCTAATACTGTCAACACTCCATGCTGCATAGCATGGAATGATCCGATGGAAATTGCATCTCTAAAATACACAGTGTCATTTGACATTGATGTAAGTGAGACTGATAATATATCAACCCCATCTGCAATTGCATCATCGAATGCAGCAAGAATACCAGAATCAAAGCATCCTTTGACCCAACACACTTTGTACACAGCAATACGTGCAGATGGAGCTCCACCTCTTGCTGTACCTTGTGCAAAGCCTTCCATGCTTGCCTTATTAATCGGTATCCCTGCTGCAGTTGAAGCTGTATGTGTCCCATGGCCTTCTGAATCTCTTGGAGATTCAATATCTCGTTCGCTCAAGGGATCTTCAAATGATAAATAATACCTAGCTCCAATTATTTTACTGCAATAATATATAAACTTAGTTTAGCATTTACTTTTATTTTCTCTTCACATCTCTATATAATAAGTCATAGTTCTATGAATTATATGAAAGTTGATATCAAAAGTCAAGTTGTATTTCAAATCAATTTTCATGATGTTACAGTAAAAGGCATTTGTAGAGAAATTCAGTATAAGAAATTATAAAATATTACTTGTTGCAGGTAATATTTGAAGTTTCGCATGTGCCCTTCCATTTGCTCGGCGGCGGACTAAAACCTTTATCGTTGAAGCTCTCAGATTCTGGCCAAATTCCAGAATCGATTACACCAACGATAACATCACTTTCATAATTTTCTCTTTCCACGTATCGTGGAAAGCCAATGAAATCCCATGATCTAGTTGTAAGAAGGTGTCTCTTTTCATCAGGAAAAACAGACACCACTCCGTCAAGCCCTACATTTTCAATTTTAATCGGTTAACATAATTATTAATATTCAAGACTCTAAATAAATTTTCAATAGAAAAAATATCTTATTCACACACCGGCCATTTTGTTTGCTTCTTGCTTTGTTAACTTTGCAACAAAGCCATTAAAACTCTTCTTGTAATGCTGGAGTATTGGCTTTGGAGCTTCATCACTATAATTGTGAATAGAGAAAACATGTAAGATAAAACTCTGATCTAAATAGCTTAGGTAAGGTTGGACTTAAATAGCAAAAAAATTTAACAATATTATAACCTGGCCGCAACTTGTTGTAGCAAATTTTGGTAGTGAAGTAATAAAGAAGTTTCATCATTTTTACTATTTCCAGTGTAGATAATATAAGTCTGCATTTTTAATAAATATATTTATGAGAAACAATAATTATGGAAATTTGATAAAGAGAGAGTGATGAAGTGTATTTGCCTTCAGGTCATCTTGAGTAGATGAATAACAATTCACTAAAAGTGAAGTAAGGCTAATAAGGAGTAGCAAAAGTCCAACATAACATCTTATGTCCATTGTCAAGCTAGCAATAACATAACAAAAAATATATAGTTAGTAGTATGTATTGATACACATTCCACCAATGCATTATCAAAATGATATCATATATTCATGCATATTCTTTTTTGTGAGTTGCACTAAAGATAAATAGACATGTTTACTAATTTAGCATATATGAATGTGTAAAATAACCAACTAAGTCAATATAATTATTTCTCTACCTTCTCCTAGTTCAAAGCTTGTACTTGACTCCTATAATTGTAAATCATTTTTATAGTGTTCATTGCTTATTGGATTAAGTATAAAAACCATAAATTAGATTAAGTAAAAAAACCATAAATTAAATTAAAGGAATCTTTCATTTAAAATATGTATCTTTTATATTAAACTACATCATCAACAACATAGATAATACCACCAACACCAAAATTAATAAAAAGTATATAGACCAATAACATGAATTAAAAAGCACAAGTAAGTAAATAGGGGTTAGATAATAGTTGGAGAATATTCTCAAAAATCCCTTTCTTTCACAAGTTAACCAAATTTCTTTGTTAGACTCAAATTACGAGACACCACCAATGCATTATATTTGTAGAAACAATATTATATGAACAAATTCAAGGTTTATTTCTTAGATTATTAAGTAGTGAAACACCATATAAGTGAAGAGAAGATTAAAATAGGATTCTTGATACCATAATATATTAATTAACACAGTTTTTTTTACCTTGGTGACTAGGAAATACATGTGAGCATGCATGGATGGGTTCTAGGTTGTTAAAAATTTAAGTTCAAAAGAGAAAAGAAAACAAAATAAGGTAAAAATTAGCTAGTTATTTTTTAATAATAACCCGGATTGGATAATTATAATTGTAAGTTGTAAATAAATAATAATACTTGTTAGTTGTGGTAAATGTATAAAAAAGATATTCTTTATTGGTAGTTTTTTATGATAAATAAATGTAAACTCACATAATTAACAAATGAATACAATTTGTGTAAAAATAAACAATTTAATGCAATATATGAGTTTGTATGTTATTGCAAGTATACTCAAAATAATAAAGCATCGGCCTCTTCCCCTGTTTGTGAGAGACTAATGTAATATAAGAGTTAATTCAATGCATATGTGAATGTGTAAATAACCAAT
>JBBPBT010000498.1:2880283-2890314 GCA_037974875.1 Cicer bijugum
ACGACTATGATTCTAAAATTAATTTAGATTTAATAAATTAATTTTAGTAGTTTAATATTTATTTTAAAATTTTCTTTAATTAGAGTTTGTCTATGTTTATATTTTTCTATATAGCTTTAAAGTGTTTGTCGACATATAGAGACCAAAATAAACTACATAGACACAGAGCGATTTAGAGAACAAATAATATAAATTATTAAATAAATATTAGTTGATTTTTAAATTGGTCACAAACTTTTTAAGTATTTGATTTAAATTTTTTTTAATATGATTATGAAAATAAAGTATATAATAAAATGAAGAAAAACACAAACAAATTGCTACATGTATTGATGATGAGAGTGATATATATCAAATAGAAAAATCATTTCAAAAAGCTAACATGCCTTTGGAAGGAAAAGATAATCAACCTTAATAGTAAATAATAATAGTAAATAATAATGAACTCACACACTTGGATCTCATGCAAAAGTAGGAAGGAGGAAGACAATTAAAGCAAAAACATTGGATGTCGTACATAAAGTCTCTTAATATGAAATTCTCATTATTAAAATTTTATTTTGGTGTAAATATATTCTTTTTCTTCATTTATTTATTAATATTTTATTTTTGTGTAAATATATTTTGATATTGAAATGACAATAGGAGACTTATTTCTTCATTTGATTATGTACTTTGCTATGTCATAAGGATTGTTGAAGCACTCTAGACAATGGCAATATTAATAGTATGCAATGTTGAGTGAATGTGCATTTCAAAAGCAAATGTATGAATTAGTGAGTGGAATACTACAATGTGTCTACATCAATGCTTTTACTTTAATTGGTTTAATTTGACACAACAAGAGCTTCACAAATTTTCATGATGGATTTCATATTCAATTTAATATATTTTCTTTTATATCATTCATTTTCATTGTTGTCTCTATCATTTTCACGAATTAATGATTGTAATATATAACATTTTTCATTGCTATTTTTATTATTGATTAAACATAAAATTTCAACTTATTTTCTAAAAGCATTAGACTCCCAAAACAACACATTGCATGTCCTTGTTTTTTAAAATCATAAGACTCATAAACCAACAAAGCGAATGTAAAATAAAAATATGGCCAATTGATAATCATCTATATCACACCAATTCCAAAGCATAGAATAAAGCATGTGCAGGATGTGATTCCATTATTTTCATTTAGGAAGCTTTTATACATCATGAGACTTTGAACTTTTGTCATTTTGAGTAATGCATTTCAAATTCAAAGTAATTAATGCATACACATTCAATGTATCCCTTCTCCATCTATAAATAATGAATTTCAAAGTAAAAGCATTTTAAAATAGCATTCCCTATTTTGTATGTTTACTTGCTTAGTTCAAACTCCAATTACAACATAAAAAGATAGTACACACTATGCATGTGCCAATACGATTAATTTTTAATGAGTTTTTTTCACAAAGGTGATTGTTTCTTTCCTGAAAAAAGGATTATTTCTTTTGAGTTTTTTCATACTATTTAAATATTTGGTAAGAAATGTTTTTTTAAGACAAAAATCTGACAACAAACATCATATTTATATTCTGAGTACATTTTATATAGTTTTTAATTTTATATTAATTTTTTTTCTATCACACCAGAAAAAGTTAAAAAGTAGGTGTATTTTATATAATATGGAGAATACAATGTCAAAACTTTGTGTCTAAATATCAGTGATATTTTATTAGTCATATTTATTTTACAATAAATTCTAAGATGACATCTCACTCGGCCAATTGGGCATCATTCATTACATCTGTCCAAATATATACATAATTAGAATCTAAGCCCCCAACTTTAATACCTATTGCTTTATACGGTTAAACACACTAGAATTACATATTTTAAAGAATGAGGGATAATATTTTTTTGACTACACAACAATATATAATACTTTTTAATAAGAAAGTATTAATTATTTGTGACAAAATGTATTAAACAATTAAGCATAGAAGAGAGAAGAATTTGATGCAAATGACCCACATATACATTAATAGAAATTGAAATAAGATATAAAAAAACAACATATCATTCTCATGCAGAGGTGTGCATGGATCCTATTAGTATATATAAGTGCTTTTTTTTCATGATATAGATTTCATGTTCGCAATTTATCAAGCCACGCTTTGGTGCACAAAATAGTAAATATTATTTTCTAAAGCAAGTGATGATTTGTTTTTCTTATATAATTCCTGCAATTAAGAATATAACTAAGAGAAATTTGTTATCGTAGGAAGTTGAATGTGATTCATTATAGTGAAGCACATAAAAGAAATATAAAAAAATGAATTCAATGATGAAACATAGGAAAACTTTAATTGGAGAAAATTAAGAATAAATATTAAACTAAAAATATAACTAAATTATTTTTTACAATCATATAGTTTCTCTTAATTTATTTCATGTATAAAACTCAGTTCCTTTTTATTCTATTCTATTCAAGAGTTTCATCTTATATAATAATAATAATTAATTAATCATTAAAGTCACGTAATTTTTATATTTTAAATAATTTATATTTGGAATTAATTTTGCATAAAGTTTATCTTGCCCATCTTTTTACATGTGTACTTAAAAAATCTTTTTGTTTGAATTTTGATTAAGTTACCTGGTGGGTGAAAAGTGAGAGAGGTCACTTTACTTAATATTTATATTTAAAGTGAAATTATCTTTAAATGTTTTGTTACTAGTAAGTATAACCTCACAATAATAAATTAGGAATTACTAAAGAACTTTTTTGTGTAGCATGATGTAAGGCTTCATGAATTTTTGAAATAGATTTGGTTGTATTTTATTATATTTTCTTTTACATTTTTTTATTGTTGTCTTAATTAATTCTTAGATTGGTTAGTGTTCTGATTTTTATTTTTTAAAATTACAAGACTCCCAAAGCAAGACATTGGTAATCATCTACGTCACACCAAACCAATTTGTATCTCCATCCAATTCCAAAAGCATAGAAAAAAGTATGTGTACCATATGATTCCATTGTTTGTGACTAAATTATTATTGACGAGAACATAAAGTAATTATTGATGTATAAGGAAAGTTCAATTAACAACCCACGAAATTATCGACTCATAGTAGCAGAATCTCTCAAGGACTAAGGGTGCCATGACCTCTCTAATCTTTTCAATATATATTATAGATAACTTACTTATCATGCACCCAATAAAAATTTGTTACATAAAATACAAGAAAATTGACATATAGTGATAGATAAAGTCTATCAACAAATCAAATGTATCATGTGAAAGTCAAAAATACTGAGTTACACTTAAATTCCATAAGAGATGTCACTTGTTATGATCATTGACTGTCAGTACATGTTATGAAGAGTGCCAGTACATGTTTTTGATTTATATCTACTACGATATTTATCATTAAAAACTAAACAAATATAATTAAATAATTGATAGCTTTTTAAAGTGACTATCACTAAGACTTATTATTATTTATTAAACTAAATTTATTTTGTCTCACTATTAATTATAATTCAAAAATATTAATAACATAAAATTAAATTTAAATTTCTTATTTATTTTTATTAACAAATTCTATTAAAAATTTGAAATATACGATAAAATATAATTTATTTTACTATTTACATTAAAACCTACAATAAACTATTCTATTTTGAACTTTGCAAATAAAATACCATGAACTACTAAAATTAATTCTTAAAAAAAAAAAAATAAACTTCAATTACCAGTTTCAACTACAATCAATTGCAACAAAGTTTAACTTTTGAAAGGTACAAAATTAAAATGCTAATTAAATGCAAATTACCGAGAGAGAAATAAAATAGACTATGTGGTCATTCCTATCATTATGCTCGATCATTAACAAAATTTTAGTACGCACCATTTTGATCAATTGTTTCAGCAGGACCTCCAAAATGAAAGACTATATATGATTGAAAAGAAAGCTGAAATTAAATACACTTTTACACACTGAACAATCATGACCCATCACCAGTAGTTTTTAAATTCCTTTTTACCACATCCAAACAATAATACTAATTTGTTAGTCTGTATAGAAGATACATGCAGGCTGCAGGGCAATGTGAGGTTATTAGAAAGTGATAAAATAATTGCATTTGACTATATACCTCCGGTTATTATTACATGTATTGATCAATTAAAGACATATCACATAACTAATTACGAATTTTCCATTACATTTCATCAATCAACTAGCAAGGCTAATATATAAGAGTTTTCCTTCTAGAGAAACTAAACTAAATCACTACTTAAGTAAATCGTTTTCTTAATGTGGTAACAGGGCCTAATAGTTATCCATTTGAGTAATTACTAGAGTGTTCAAAATATTAATAAATGAATCAAACCGTAAAACTTAATTGAACTTGTTCATAAAAATTGAAAATCAAGCTGTTTACACGAAAACAGTTTATTAACTAAATTAGTTTTTAAAAATTAAAATCAAATTGAACTAAATTGTTCCAAACCAAAATCAAATTTAATTGTAGAAACACATACATCAAATTTCTACCATTTCTATGAATATATATATATATATGAACTTTAAATAGTGAAATACTATATATATATATACATAAAGTGTAAATTGGTCCTATTTTCATGAGCTCTTAATTGTAAAATACTATGCATTACACACTGAACTTATACCACAATTTCTACATTCTTCTGTCATGTTTTAGTTTATTATCAAATTTCAGTTCAATATCAAATTACTACACAATAAACATCAATAGAAGAAAAACGATTTTCATTTACTCTTAATGGAAGAACGATGTTTAGTGAATCGTGAATGAAACTTAACTTTTACAAATTTGTGAGCAAAGATGAACGAAATTGAACAAAAATGAGAGATGAACAAAATCAAATTAAGAGAAGAAGAACGATTTTACAATTTGAAAGAAGAAGAGCTACATGGAATTGTTAAGACAGAGTAGAAGATGAAAATCGAATTTGTATAATTGTCATGAGAGAGATCCAATTGAAGGAAAATAATTGACGAGGAATACGAATTGATGAGGATAATTGGTTGAAAGAAATTGAATTGCTATATTAGAGAAGCAAAATAATTTCTGAGAAACGGAGGAAAATGAAAAAACGATTTCACGACCTGCAAAAATAATGAAAAAATGAAAGAAAATGAGTTTGAAGTGGAGTTGAGGGGATTTATGGAACATTGTCAATTTGATTTGTTTGTCAACTTGGATGGTGGCATAGTATCAAACATCGTAACCAAGTACTTCAAAGTTATAATGGTATCACAATGTGAAGTAGAGTTTAAGTTCATGCATATTATTGCATTTTCTTGTGATTGTTTTGTTGTGATTAATGTGTATGACATGCAGTAATAATTTTTCTTAAATGATTTGATGTTATAGTAAAATATATTGATTTTCTTTGAATGATTTTGACTTTATAATGTCATATTTTTCTTTTGGAATGTTTGTGTGATGATACAATTTTACTATGATTACTTGCGTGTTTTTCTTACTTATATTATACTATTAACATGATTTCAAAACTCACCTCATTCATTATTTGTATTTGACTGACTTGGGTCCGCGTTTGCGAAATTGCAATTATTACAGGTTAATGAATCTTAAAGTTCAAGTTTGAGAGAAACTTCACTTTGATAAGTGCTACCACGAATAAGAGTTATAAATTGTATTTTACTTATTTAATTAGAAACGACATTGGATATCAAAACATTATAAGTACTAGCATGTTTTGGAATTAAATTAAGAAATCCAAGTTAAATGAAGTTTATGGAGATGGTCTATTTTATAGAAAGAAAAAAGTTTAAAGTGTTCATTTTGATTTTTGGAAAACTTGATATTCTAAATCAGTTATAAAAGTTTTTATTTCTTGAAAATATATTTTCTTTATCGGATGCAAATTCAGTTTAAAAAATATAGTATTAATTATTATATATGTTATTTTAGAGTTTAGAGTTTCACATCATTCATCGTAGACCCAATAGCTGTTTTGTCATTCTGATACATATAGTGACATCAAGTCACTATGGTGACAAAGAGAATTAATTATGACACTTAGATAATCTTTATGCAATATTCCCGTGGTGGATCAATTTGGTATACATGTTCCTTGTACTTCTACACATGTGTACATATTTTAGGATCAAGTCATACTTATATTTTATTGTGTTATATTCCTTAAGTCGCTGCAATAAAATTTATTTTTTGTCATCAAGAACATTGTTTATTTAAAAAGTTAGTTATACCAACAACAATTATTGTCGTTAAATATAATACTAGTTTTATACAACAATATAACTTATTGTTGGTAGTAGTACAATATTTTGGCAGCCACATAACATATTAATGGAAAAAATACAATGTTATGGCAGCAACATAATCTTTTATTGGAAAAAATACAATATATTTTGCAACCACGTAATTTTTCGCTTCAAATAATACTTGATTTTGACCACAACGTATATTGTTTAAAAAATAATAATTTTTTATTTGTTTATAATCGTAAATGAATTTTTTATAAAGATGTCTAAAAATGAAGTCTATCAAAAAATAAATCAAAATAGATGCATTAAAGATTTGTTTTTAATTAATTGAAATAAAATAGATATTAAGAAAACTATTTCCATAAAAAAAATAATCTTTCTCAAAACAGAGATCTTAAATAAACATACTATAAATAAAAATTCATGATCCTTAAGTTTGATTTTTTTATGAAGAATAAGATTAGTAATTAATATTATTTAGTATTTTATTGAAAAGAGATATCAAATAAACCACCTGCTAATTGTGTTTGTGTCTTTGAAGCAACAACCACAATCCGTATCGATCAGTTCTATGAAGTGCCATATTTAGCTTCCAATGTTTTATTAAAAAAAAAAATTAATTTCCAAAGTTGCTCAATATGTTTTTTTTTTGTTAAAAATAGTATTTTTCTCTCAACTTTTTTAATCTGATAATTTTTATCTTAATATTTTTAAAATATCATTTTGGGTCTTGTAACTTTAAGTCCTTTTATAAATTGATAGATTTCGTAAATTTGATAAAATTAAAGTTGCCATGAATCAATATTTTTATTACTCAACACTATGTAGGATATTACTTAGTTTTAAATAATTTATTTGTGATATTTATAATTTTGAATAAAAAAAAATTGATTTTTTTAAAAAAAAATTGATTTTTTTAAAAAAAAAATTGATTTTTTTAAAAAAAAGACAGAGGACATTACTTAGTTCTATAAAGTGTGTTAGCATATTTATTGTTTGATGGAAGAAGGTCAGCAATGTCACTTGAAAGTTAGGAACTCTTTGAGTTTAGGATAACATCTTTTGCTTGGTTTGCTAGCATATAATTTGCACTTATATTTTCAACAATTTGGTAGAGATTAGCTTAGCTATCAACAATGATAGTTTTGGTTATCAGTCTTACTAAAGTACTAACGGACAAATAAAATAAGTTAAAAGAAAAATATATGACAACTTTGACTGCGTATGCAAATAGAACTTTTTCATTCTTAGTGATGCTTCTTCCCTTTACCTTTTCTTATTTTTTTATTTTAATATTTTATTCAAAATGAAAACGGTAATAAAGAAATAATAATCTAAAATTAAAGTGATATTTAAAGTGATATTTTACATACTATTAGACAGTAAAAAGTAATGGTCCATGTCAGTTCTGATTTGGTCAAAATCAAGGAATTAATCCACCAATTTAAAAAAAAATAAATAAAATTAGGAGGTAAAAAAAATATTTTTTTGAATATAAAAAAAATTGTAAAAAAAAAATGTTTCGTTGTGGAGAGATGGAACTAAAAGTATAATATATCAATTTGATTAGTTTTTAAAGAGGAAAAATTTGAACACCAAAATAACAAACAGTTTATAGGTTGACTCTATAAAAAACTGTACAAGATATCTATTAAGTGTATCATAATCGGAAGATGATAACAAACTTCTAAAATATAAAAAAAAAAATTCAAATATTAAATATATAAGATCTAGTATATGATGTAAATATGTACGCTTAATTAGTTGGAATCAAATTAAAACTATTATTACCCGTCAAATGTAATCAAATGACCATTTCAAAATAAAAGTATTTTAACAGATATTTTAGAAAACAAATCTTAAAATAAACATATTTTTGTATCATAACATTTATTTTTAAATAGCCAAATTATATACAAAATAGTCAAATAAAAAGTAAAAAATAGAAGAGAACAATACAATATAAATTATTTATCAATCTTATTAATTATTTCAAGTGTGATTGATTTTTCTCAAGTACATTTTTGGTGTAACAGTTATCAAATGTACTACAAAGTTTTAGGTGGATTGCAACATGGAGGTCTATGATAGGCGACTGGGTCACATGGCCACCGAGGCTTACAACAATCTTTATAACCACCACTAACACATTGTACATTGCCAACAAAAATACCTGAAATAGCAAAAAGTAATACCACAAACTTAAAGATAAGCTTCAATAGAGTTTCCATTTTAACCAAACTTGATCTATAAAGAAAGACAAAATGAATATGAATATGTTATAATGACTTATATGTTAAAACAACGGACACTTATTTCAAGGCAAAGTTAGAAACTTTAAAATATCTTGACATTAATATTTGTCAAACTTTAAATTATAATATTAAGTTTTTTTTTATATATATTGACCGACTTCTAATATTTTATTATTTTATTAAAATCAAATGATGTTTATTATGAATAATTTATTTATTCTTGTTAATTTCATATATTTTCTATATGAAATATAAACTTAAAAGAAAAGATAAGAAAACAAAATTTAATTGTAAAAACAATATATATATATATATATATAATTATAAAGAAACAACAACACTATATTCAATTTTATCAAAAAAAAAAAGAGACAAAGGAGAATAATAGAATTAAGGAAAATAGACCAAACCTATGTTGAAAATCAAAGGAAGCGAATTTAATAAAGCCAAATTCATTACGGTTAATGTTTTCCCTAATCAATTTACAGACGAAATTCCATTATGTGACCAAAACAATTGTAATACCATGACATGTTTGAAACATTTAAGTATGTTACAAATGAAATTAAAGAGGGGGTCCCACCAAGTAGCCAAAACAGTTGCATTAATACTATGACATGTTTTTTTTAATTAATTAAATTGACAAGGATGATTATTTTATAATAGTTTTTAAGAAGACTACTTTGAGTTTACAAGGGTATGCTCTTAACTGAGCTAACACCTCAAGTTTGTACCATAACATATTGATTTTTCTTTCTTTATAATGGTGTCAAATTAATTTCACACTTTGAAAAGTGGTTAATAAATTATTATAAAGACAAATTGTTTATAAAAATCACTTTGGATTAATATAATGTGTAAATTTATAAATAACTTTGTACCGTTTTAATTTTAGTTTACCTTCAACTTGCACTTATTTTGTATAGTGATGTCTTTTTATTATTATTTTTCTTTCACTTTCCCTTAATTATACAAAAGCTTCATAATATTCTTTTTATAATTTTATTGACTTCTAATTATATTAGAGCTTCATGAGTATATGACACATAAATGATGGTTAAAGAAACGTTTCGGTGCATGAACACTGACCTTTCTGAGTATACGGCACACATAAAGTTATCATAAATGTAGGTGATAGTGAAATGTATTTGGGAACAATATATATGCATTATTACTCGGTAAGCATAGCAATTGTTATGAGAGCTTTAAGTATATAATGCAAATGTTGAGTCTTTTTTTCTTTAATTGTCAATATGACTTTTTAGTTTACTTTAAATATATTTTTAAAATAATAACTTATTATTGTTACGATATCTTCATTCAATATTTTTAAAAGTAAATATTTCTAAAAATAATTAAAGAGAATCTCAACGTAGTTGTCATTTTCTTATTTCATAATTAAATACCTAATATCTTACTAATGTATAGAATGTATAGTCAACCATTATTATGATATCTTACTAAAAAACATAATCATGATAT
>JBBPBT010000498.1:2890868-2906359 GCA_037974875.1 Cicer bijugum
GATTTTTTTAGGTTTCTATTTTATGTATTTAAATAATGAACGTTTTGAAATTACAGCAAAAAGAAAAATTAAAATTTACTTCACATTATTTTTTTTAATAATATGTTGTTCTTTAAATAGATTGGGAATAAACAATTCTTTAATAAAATGATTGATTAAACTTGCAAAATGAAATAAATAATCCCTTTTTTAAGACTTGAGATATAAAATCTTTTGCCTAGTAAAATGATAAGCTTGGTTAATTTGCGTTAGAAAAAATCTATTGTTGATTAGGAAATATGAAATCGTCATCTTAAAGAAGGATTATATATTATAAGAGGTACTAGAAAATTAAGCATATTCTAAACTAAGCATTTTTTTTTGTGTGATTGAGTTTCATATTATATATATATATTTAATAATAATAATAATAATAATAATATAAAAAAAGGAATAACACTGTGCACACATGTTTTTTTCTTCATTCTCTGCAATCCTAAAGTGTGTCCTTAAGTCCTTTTCTGTTTCTAAGATACCATTACTTCATTTCTTATTCCACACATCCTTATCTCCTCTTTCTTATCACTCAAGGAAAATCAATATATTTCACTATAACATCAATACATCTAAAAGAAATTATTATTGTATACCATACACATTAATCACAACAAAACAATCACAAGAAAATGCAATCATATGTATAAGTTTAGACTCTTCTTCACAATCTGGTATCATTATAACTCTGAAGAACTTTGTTAAGATGTTTGAATTTATGCCACCATCCAAATGGACAGACAATTCAAATTGACCATGTCCCATAAATTCCCTCAACTAAACTCAATACACATAAACACGTGAGTCAAAATAAATATATGTTGCATGGTAGCTCCCCATATTTGGAGTGTTATCTCCAAGTCACCTATAAATTCCCTACCTAAATACCTCTAGGGTGTAAATGTAGGGATACCGAATTTAATTTTCATGTTTTTAACATACTATCTGTCCATATAATCTCACAAATTATAGGCGCATTTTGCTGGCCCAATAAGGGTTGCCTCGTGGTTCTTCCAATATGTTATAATTTTCTTTAACACTAGCATAATTGACAAAAAAATATTAACACTAGCACGACACATGTTTTGTCGCACAGGAGGTGCATTGTTAACATTTTATATATATCATGAATAGATCCCCGTGGTTAGGAGGCTTGATACTATGCCACCTTCTCGGAAGACGGACAATTCAAATTGTCCTTGTCCTCATAGATCCCCTCAACTCAACCTGAGACACATATACGTGACAATCGAGGTAAACATGTGTTGCGTGGTAGCTCTCGACATTTGGAGTGCTACCTCCAAGTCACCTAGGAATTCCCCACCCGAATACCTCTATGGTCTAACAATCTTGTGTTAAGGCTCAACAACAGACTGTCACGATCAGACTCATTCAGTTGTACTTCCCCGGAATCACTAGGCTTGTCAGGCCCTACCTATATGATGACAAAATAATATTTACTTCACAAATTCTCAATATATTTTCTCCCTTCGTTAGTTTAGACTACTCCATTAAGAGCATCATTTTTAGGAATCATCACTATGTTATGAACCATGGGGTACTTCAATATTCTCATCACAATTTTATAACATCTTTAATCATACATAATCATGATCATCATTAAAACTCATCACAATTTAATAACATCACTATCATCAATCAAATATCATCATTATAATCACATAAATATATGTAATACAATGCATCCACTTTTATTGTCACATCACATAAATTCGTCTAATCAAATATATGCACATAATTTCATTTAACATCCAACCTCACAACAATATAAAATATCAAATACCACACAATTATTCAAATTTAAATCAATCAAAATCTTATACACATTTCTATTTAACATTTTAATCTCACAATCCCAATATTTTCACATTAATTAATTTATCTCTCAAAGGGCTACTGCAGTACGTAGCGAGCCCCAGATGAATTTTTGGGAAATACAGTTTTCCCGTTCATTTCACAATATATTATGTTCACGAATTCAAATGCTCTCTCACCCCTTACCTTATTTAGAAGTTTTCTCAAACACATATATCAATGGAAATTTTCAACAGCAACTGTAGATCGACAACGTACAGCAAGCGGATCTAAATAAACGACGAGTTCACAAAATCGTTTAGACTTGACTGATAAATTATGTTGAGCTTAAAAATAAATTTTAAATAATTAATAATAATTTTAGAAACAAAAATTGAGTCAAAACGACGAGAAAAAACTGCAGAAAAAGTCTCACTAACTCATCAGAGCGCTAGAAGGATCCGACGTCAACTTCACTGAAAAATACAAATGAATAGTACTTCTTGAAGGTTTCGACGAGAGGAATCCAAAAATGATATCAGTTTTTTGAGACGACTATGTGGTGATCGGAATCGGCCAAAAATAGCTCACCCAAGGAAAGAAACGCAGCCGTTTCTGATTAAATGGAGCCACGATCGTTAAAATTGATGCCAAAAATGGATTTAGTGGTAGATTTTGTGGGGGAAAAAGGTTGAGATCTTTTCAAAACAACAAAGAAATGGTGGGAGTGAATTTGAGAAAAAAAGGGGGTTTGGCCGATTTGGCTGTCAGATTTTCGTTTTTATTTTTTATTTTTATTTTAATTGCAAAAGGAGGGGTGCAGATTGCAGATGCACAGGTACAAAAGTAAAACTTTAGGCCCAACACATGTAGTCAAGTCTGTGACATAAATAGGGGTGCAATGAGTAACTCGCACGTGTAGAAAGGAAAGATCCAATCATTAATATCCCAAATTAATATGCAGAAGTAAAAATAGGGGTGCAAATAGTCATTTGGTCCAAAATTCATTTTCTAGCTAGTATTAATAAAAACCCTTAATAAATAAATAATTTATTTATTTTTCTTTTTTTTTTGAAATTTTTCTCTAAAATACTCATTTTAACATAATATTATTTATCCTTAACATAGATAAGCTAAAACCCTCATATTCAAAATAATAAATATAATTATTACTATAATATTTTTCAAAATAATCACATAAAAATACATCATCTTTATAGAATAGTCGAAATGATAAAATAAATAAATAAATATAGTATCAACAATTTATATTACTTACTAAATCAAAATAAATATGTATAAAATCCTCATACGATAGCAACTATACCAAAATTAAAAAAAAATTAATATTAAAATTACTAATATATCAAGATAATTATTTATAAAATAAATAATTAAAAAGTTATATTTATAAATAATTAAATATAATTATGTACACACTTAACATCAGTCAAACATACAAGAAAATATCACATTAATTACAAACACACGTATAAATGTAGAGTTGCCTAAAATCTTATTCTTTAAAATATTTATACTAAAATACTATTATTTATAGAAAAATATATAAAATAATAGAATATAATATTTATTATTTATATCACTTATTTAGTCAAATATATACAAAATTAGCATATCATAAAAAAAACACTCATATAACGAAAGTTAGTCACAAGATTTATCCACATATATATTCTAAAACAATTTTAGCACCAAATTAATTATCTAAAATCCTATTTCATGAAGAAAATCTTTATTATAAAATTTACAGTGTTACACAAATGACTCATTTTGTTGGTACCATATTTCAAGTAAGAAATTTATGGAGGCTATTACCAATGTTGAACACTAGCTTTACATATGATTTGTACACATGTGGTTGGATTGGTCATATCAAAGACCAACTATAATCGATATGAGAGAACACAATAAATATTTTTTTGGAAGATCGATTAAATTAAAGAATGTGGATCTTATATTATTATTGACCTATGATTATTTGTGGAAGAAATTAGTTTGATTGTTAGAGTTAATATATTTTAATTTGATTATCTCTCATTAACTTATGAAATCGATAAGTGTATTGTTGACATATTATTTACTTTCTTAATTAAATTTGATATCAAAATAAGAGAAATATCTGAAATCATATGATAAGATTACTTGTACTAATCTTTTGAATGAAACCTAATTTTCTATATAAACAAAAAAAACTTAGGAGAATGACGGGGTTTTTTTTTTCTTTTCAATTTTAAATTCATAACTACATACTTTTGTTTCTATTTTAGTTGTAAAGTCATTTTAACACCCTAAGCTATAGATTGTGTATATTATTGGTCGGATGCAGTAAAATATAGCTTTGTTTAAGGCTACTTTTGAAAATTGTGGATTATTCATCATTTAATAAAAATATGACACATAAATAAATACATTTATTTATATTAAAAAAAGATTTATTAAAATGCTCAAATTTTGTAATTCTTTATTATTAATCATTAAAATTACTTTTAACAATAGGTAATATGTTAGTTTTTTCTTATATAATATATTTTGTATTTTTGGATAAGTAAAAACACAAAAATATTAACATCTTTTGTAACAAAAACAAAAAATAAAATATTCTTGCCATTTGTGGGAACGGTTTTTCCTTTCTTCGTGTTTTTCTCCCACTTTAGACTCATTTTTCTTACTTCATTTTTCCATTATCTTTGAAGGTCATGAAATCATTTTTCCATTTTCCACAGTGTTTCAGAAATTGTTTTGCTTCTCTATTGTTGCAATTCGATTTCCTTCAACCAATTATCCTCGTCAATTCGCATTCATCTTCCATTGTTTTCCTTCAATTGGATCTCTCTCATAACAATTAAACAAATTCGATTTTACTTTTCTATTCTCTCGTAATAATTTGATTTAACTTTTCTTCTCTCAAATCATAAAATTGTTCTTCTTATTCTCTTGATTTGATTTTGTTCGTCTTTCATTTTTGTTCAATTTCGTTCATCTTTGCTCACAAATTCATAAAAGTTAGGTTTCATTCACGATTTAGTAAAAATCGTTCTTTCATTAAGAATAAATGAAAATCGTTTTTCTTCTATTTGCAATTTGCATAAGTCGAATAATTTATTTGATTTTTGTTTTTAAAATTTATAAAATTGATTTTATGTTTCATTGTTCGAAACTCATGTGTTTCGTTTTTTCTATTTACATATACTCAAATTTAGAAAAAATAATGGAAGAACAAAAAAATAGATACTAAGTTTCTGATGTTTAAGTTTATATTTATATAGTTCATGTGAGACTTCTGGTTATATTGCCAGTATTTATTTGTATCTAAATTTTTGTAACATGAGGAAGTAATAATAATTGAACATTGATCTATTAAGTGGCATGAAAATGAAATTTCATAATGAACTTCGGTAATTAATTATGATGGTGATTCAATTGAGTTTTGTTTTGAATTACATTAAGCCGAACATGAATGAAAACAAAGAGACAGATCTTCTCCGACGTGTGAGAAAAGAAAACAAACATGTTGGCGTAAAAAAGATATTGTCCTTACATAGCTGAGTATGGTAACGCACTGGATGAAGCCAACACATGCTCTACCCCCCTCAAACACATGACCTTTTTTACAATTCTCCTTTTTTAAGTAAATATGTCTTTCACCATGTAAAAATGTTAATTTCTATTAATGTTGTTTAGAATATTTCTTTTTCTTTTGAATGTAGTGTTTTTTAAGATAAACATTTGGATTGATACATCATTTGTCTAATTTGCTAACTATTTGTTTTTACAAAGTTTTCTTTAACAAATTTTCCCTCTCATTCAAATTATTCTATTATTATTAATATTATTATTATTATTATTTATTATTATTAAAATAAGAAGTGGAAAAACGCTTGGTGAAAATCAACATAAAGGACAAAATTAATGAAAGTATATAAAATAATAAAATGGTCAAGTAACATAATGTAATTTGATTTTGATTAATCGGAATAATCTTATAAAACAAATTAATCGGATTCGCACATGATCCATAGTGTGTAGCACTATCTCTTAACCACTGTAGGGTGTATATTTGGAGTTTGGACTAAGCAAGTAAGCATGCAAAATAGGAAATGCCATTTTAAAATGCTTTTACTTTAAAATGCATTATTTATAGATGGAGAAGGCAATATTTCCATTATTGAAAAATTAAGCTTCAACAATTTCACCATAATAATAAAGTACATGATCAAATGAACAAAAAGCAATTTGATGGATGTACTATCACCGTGTTAAAATAAAAAGGAAAAGGAATAACACCGTGCACACACATCTTTTTCTGGAATCCTTGTTTTGGTTTGGATTTCTCCATATTAAAGTGTGTCCTTTAAGTCCTTTTCTTTTTCTAAGATACCATTACTTCTTTTCTTATTCCACACACCCTTATTCCTCTCTCTTATTTCACTTTACTTACCCCCTTTTTTCCCCTTCGAACACACACTTTTATGTTTAAATTTTATTATATATTATACATAGGCTCATTGTTGTGTATTTAATTGAACTTTGTTTGGTAAGTTACATTTGCTATATAGAATTTATGGTTTTTTAAGTGTGCCACTTTTATTTGGATTAGTAATTATTATTTATGTGATATGATTGCAGAAGTTTGTGCTCAAGTTTGATTTGCCACAGATGATAAGGCAAAGCAGATTGTTCAATAGTGTAATATCTGTGATTACCAAAGTTGTTGATTTCCAATAATACCCAAATCAAGGGAATGTTAGGAATTTGTGTTTGGCCTAGTGTCATGCATGTATATACATTCCATAGAAAATCAAATTGGTTTGGTGTGATATAGATGATTATCAATTGGCCATATTTCTATTTTACATTCGCTTTGTTGGTTTATGAGTCTTATGATTTTAAATATAAAAATCAGAACACTAACCAATCTAAGTATGAATTAAATACAACGAAATCCATTACAAAAATTCATGAAGCCTTATTTTATGCTACACAAAAAATTTCTTTATTAATTCCTAATTTCTATGAATGTATATGTAGTCATTTGCATCTACTTCTGTCTATCTTCTATGCTTAATTATTTAATATATTTTGTTACAAATAATCAATACTTTCTTATTAAAAATATTAGACTAATGTATATTGTTGTAGAGCCAAAAATTGTTATCCTTCATTATTTAAAATGTGATTATAATGTGTTTAACCCGTGCAAAGCAATAGTTATTAAAGTTTGGGGCTTAGATTCTAATTGTGTATACATTGACTATTTAAAAATTTAAAATTATTTTTTTATTGGTAGGCTGTTGTTTTATAAATAAATATTAGTAAATGACATTAAAGAATTACAAACTCTAATTGCCACTAAAATATTTAATACTAAAATAAATTTTATTATATAATTATAGTAAATGACATTAAAGAATTACAACCTCTAATTGAAAAAAATTAAGAATAATTTATAAGCATCACACATATTATAGAAAGATACATAATAATTTTTGGCTACATGACAATATGCATTAATTATTTGTTACTAAATGTATTAATTGATTAAGCAAAGAATAGAGAAAATTTTGCAAAAGTAGATGCAAACGACCATAAATAATAGAAACTGAAATTGAATATAAAAAAAAGCATTATACCATTATCATGCAGGAGGTGCATGAGTCCTATTGGTATATAAGGGATTTTTTCTTGTTATGAATTTGATATTCTCAACTTATCAATAGTAAATATTATTTTCAAATGTAATTGAAAGAACACGTATTTTATTGGTATTTAAGTCCCACATTTCTATTTTACTTTTATAAATATTATTAATCTTTTCGTTGATCGGCGGTTTAAGTTAACAATATCAATCAAGTTGGGATGACTTTTAGTTTTTGTTTAAGTATTCTCTTTGATAAAACTAGCACAAGTCTTTGTTCCATCTTTGTTAATCTTTAAATAAATTTCATGCTAAAAGTTTTAATTGACTTGATAACTCAAATTGAAATTTTGTAACACTCCGAAATTTAATATCGCGAGTGTATTTTTTTTTTTTAAAAACAAATTCATAAAAACAAATAAATAAATAAGGAAATACTTTTGAATAAATATTTAAGTCGTACACAACGACCACATTCAACAATATTTACTAGCAGCGGAAATAGTTTTGAAACAGAAACCCAAAGTATTTAAACCTCAAAATACATCGGGGTTATGATACCTATCAAGCATAGCTCATACCCCTGGAGTATTCTCGGCAGACACCTATACAAAAACACTGCCCTGAGAATTTTAACCTCCCCACATCACATCAAAAAGTGGTACATGGAACCCATCAAAATAAAATATCAAACTAACAATATTGGTATAGGTACAGTCTTCCAAATTAAAATAAACACATCCCAAAAGAAAGACATCTAGTCCCTATATGTCAACCTAATCTGACCATTCTACAAAAAACTATACATCCCGAGTGATCTTCACGCGCCCTACAAGATCCTCCTAACACAGCTCCAGTCATGTGTGTCCAACTACATTCCCATCCACACGGTACTAATCGGTAGTACGGTCCTGGTTCTCATCTGAGGGCAAAGCCTAAATTTCCACAATAATTGTAAAGGGTCACCAACCGAAATTAACAATTAACACATAACATTTAAGTTTTTAAATGCACAAAATAACTTTTCAACTTAGCATACACCTTAAAAGGGATTCCATATACCAAACATTCATAAACAAGGTTGAAAAATGAAGTTTTTAACAAAACAACACTGTTGTATTCGAATACAGCATCTCTGTATTTGAATACAAGGCTGTTTCAACATTCAGCACCAAAAACGGCATGTCTGTGTTCGAATACAGCCTTCTGTATTCGACTACACAGTAAGTCACTAGCAAAACAACATGTCTGTATTTGAATACAAGCCTCTGTATTCGACTACACAGTAAGTCAATAGCAAAAGCAGCATGTCTGTATTTGAATACAACCTTTTGTATTCGAATATACAACAGACAACTGTAGAAAAACAGCAAAATTCAGCATTTTTCAGCTTTTTAAAGGGTTTCGTAATCAATCGACATTTACACACAAATCCAAACAATCACAATTAGCAATTATAGCGCAATCACCACAACAACTTGAGTTTCGAAATGGTTTTGCAATTGATCACACTTACACACAATTCCAAAACATTCACACTTAGCACTTATAGCACTATCAACACGACAACTTGAGTTCAAACACTCAATCATAATCTTGAATCAAACACGACTCGCGTGCCAAGCACCCTAATGCAATGCATATTGTAAGACCCATAATTTTAAATTACACTTTATGTATTTTAGTGTATTTTGGGTATTGAACTCGGAGGCTTTTTAGCCAAGTTATTAATATTTTGTGAGCTTAAATGCCCAAAAATATATTTTGATACCCCGATTAAAATTGTTCGTCGATAAATAAATTAAATTAACTGTTGTGGATCTTTTACGAAGAATTTAATTCTAGAGAGTTTCGTTAAAAATATCTTGGGTTGCTAAAAATTTCATCTATTAATCGATTTGCGACGAGAGTAGATATTTTAACCAAAAAGTGGTTTGGAGAGGTTATGGGTGAAATGGTAATTTTATGGAATATCTAAATATTTTTAGATATTTGTTATATATATATATATATATATATATATATATATATATATATATATATATAGAAAGAAAAGGAAAGGAAGGAAAGAGAGAGAAAAGAAAATAGAAGAAAGGAAAAGAGAAAGAAAAGAAAGCATTTCCATCTCCTTCCTCTCACTGACCCGCACGCTCATCTCCCTCCTTCTCCATTGTTATCCATTTTTTTGCTTTCTTTGCTTCCTTTAGTTCCAAAATAGAAACCCAAGGTTAGTGGGTAAGAGAGCAAGGTTTTCTCAGCTTCAATCTTCCTTTTTGATTCGAAAACGAAGGAAAACGGTGTTAGGGATTTCAAAACCGTCAAACACAAACCTCCCCGTTTCACCTAGATCTAAGCTTCGTTTCGCAAAGAGATAGAAGGGAAAGTTGCTCACTACAACGCTACGGTGCTAGGGGACCAACTTCGGAAGCGGCGTTGCGAGCGGAAAATTTACCGGATTTACTCACGGTGCCGTAACCGCACGTTAAAGCTAATGCGAAGGTAAGGGCTCCTTCCAAACTTTTAGTTTGCATTTAGGGTCTTATCTGTGGTTGTGTGGAAAAGAATTTTGTTAGGGTTGGAGTATTGATTTGGGGAAAATGTATCTAAGGCTTTATGGGTAAAATCTTAGAGTTAGATTTTGGTTATATTGATGAATGTTTTGTGGTGAATGAATTTAAACTCTTTTATGTATGATTTTGAGTAAATGAAACTTGTGTGTTTGAGGGGTGGATTGTGTTGATTTGTGTTCGTTGATTTTGACGTGTTCTTAATTGATACTGATGAAATTGGAGATGTGTTTTGTGTGGTTTGCATGGAAAAATGATTTGATGTATTTTGGCGTGAGTTGTGGATTGGATTTGATAATATGTTTGAGTTTGTTTTGCGTGGAATTTGAAAACCATTAAGTCAAACGAGTATTAAGAATGGAGAATCTCTTAATGTCTTGTTTACTTAATGTTTGTTTTGGAAAATTGTTTAAGTTAAATGAGTATTAAGAATGGGGAATCTCTTAATGTCTTGTTTACTTAATGTTTGTTTTGGAAAATCGTTTAAGTTAAATGAGTATTAAGAATGGAGAATCTCTTAATGTCTTGTTTACTTAATGTTTGTTTTGGAAAATCGATTAAGTTAAATGAGAATTAAGAATGGGGAAACTCTTAATGTCTTGTTTACTTAATGTTTGTTTTGAAAATCGTTGGAGTTAAAAGAGAATTAAGAATGGGGAATCTCTTAATATTTCTGTTTGCGTAATTTGTGTTTGTTTGTGAAAATCATTAAGTTAAATGAGTATTAAGAATGGGGAATCTCTTAATATCTGCATTTACTTAATGTTGTCGTGAAAATGATTTTGTGGAGAAATGAATTGTCGAGTCAAGGTGATGCCATGTGATTTGTTGGTTCATCTTGTTTGTGTTGAGATTGTCACGCCAAGGTGATGCCATGTGATTTGTTGGTTCATCTTGTATGCGTTGGGATTGTCGAGTCAAGGTGATGCCATGTGATTTGTTGGTTCATCTTGTCTGTGTTGAGATTGTCGCGCCAAGGTGATGTCATGTGATTTGTTGGTTCATCTTGTATGCGTTGGGATTGTCGAGCCAAGGTGATGTCATGTGATTTGTTGGTTCATCTTGTCTGCGTTGGGATTGTCAAGTCAAAGTGATGCCATGTGATTTGTTGGTTCATTTTGTTTGTGTTGGGATTGTTGAGTCAAGGTGATGCCATGTGATTTGTTGGTTCATCTTGTCTGTATTGGGATTGCCGAGTCAAAGTGATGCCATGTGATTTGTTGGTTCATCTTGTCTGTGTGGGTATTGCGTTGAAACTGTTAAGCGGTATGTTTTGAAATTGTGTGTAAGTGCGTTGATTCAAGTTTATGATTGAGTGTTTGAACTTGAGATGTCATTGTGATTGGGTTGATTATGTTAAGTGTTATGTTTTAGAATTTGGTGATAACATGTTGATTGCAATACCATTTCGAAACTCATGTTGTTGTAGCGATTGCGTTATCAGTGCTAAGTGTTAAGATTTGGAGTTGTGTATGAATGTGATTGAGTTAGTTTATGTATTTTTGGAAGAATATGCAGGGAAATCGATTTCCCAATCGATTGGATGAGTTACAGGGACTTCGCTAATCTGAGAAAATCGATTTGGAAGTCGATTGGCATTAAGTCAGTGGCTTAGCTATGTTGTCAATCGATTGCCCAATCAATTGCCCAATCGATTGAATTAAGCCCAGAGTTCAAACTTCACTAAAAACCTACAGGAAATCGATTGGCTTTAATACAGGGGCTCAATTATCCATCTAATCGATTTCCCAATCGATTGGCTTAGTGGAAATTCTTATTTTGAGTTAGATAATCGATTGCTCACTTAATTTATCAATGTTTTGTCCAGTTGTGTATTACTTGATGGATTGAGAACTCTATTTGATTCCATTTACATTTGGCAAGAATTGTATGAACTTTTAGCATATGGAAAATCCTTTTAAGGTGCATGCTAAGTTGAAAAGGTATTTTGTGCATTTAAAAGCTTAAATGTTATGTGTTAACTGTTAATTTCGGTTGGTGACCCTTTACAACTATTGTGGAAATCTGGGCTTTGCCCTCAGATGAGAGTCAGGATGATCCCACCGGTTCGTACCCTCCGGACGGGAATGTGGATGGGAGTGCTTGATTGGAGCTACGTTAGGAGAATCTCACGGGGCGCGTGGAGATTACTCAAGGCGTATAGTTTTTTGTTATGTATAGAATAATCAGACTAGGTTGTCACTCAAGACACATATGTCTTTCTTTTGGGCTACCTTTATGTTAAGTTGAAATGATGTACCTATACTATTGTTGACATGAGGACATGCCTTGGATTTATATTTTGAAAAACTTTTCCGCTGCTTGTAAATTTTAATGACTTAATTATTTATCCAAATGTTTTACCTTATTTATTTCTCTGTTGTATTTTAATTTCTTTTGAAAAAAAAATACACCCTCGCTTTGAAAAACGGGGTGTTACACATATATGCCAAAATATATGCTCGGAATTCAAATCAAACTCTCCGAGAGTAGAAAATCGTAATTGTACAATCTCTCACAAACCAACACTTATTACCAAGGTGCCACCTATTAGAGGCCCGCACGATTTATTAATATTTAGCCTATCACAGGTCTTACACCTCAATTCCAAAAAAAACCCTCCGCAAGAGGCATAAATCCTAAACGTACAGTTTCTCACGAACGAACATGAGTGTAGTCTCTCATCGACAAACACGAGTTCAGTCTCTCCAGGACAAACACGATTTTTAAGGGTGTAGTCTCTCAAAGACAAACACCAGTGCAGTCTCTCACGGACAAACACAATTTACTAGGGTGTAGTCTCTCACAGACAAATACTAGTGTAGTCTCTCACGGATAAACACAATTTACTAAGGTGTAGTCTCTCACGGACAAACACCTGTGCAGTCTCTCACGGACAAACACAATTTACTAGAGTGTAGTCTCTTTCGGACAAACACCAGTGCAGTCTCTCACGGACAAACACAATTTACTAGGGTGTAGCCTCTCACGAACAAACACCAATGCAGTCTCTCATGGACAAACACATTTTACTAGGGTGTAGTCTCTCACGGACAAACACTAATGCAGTCTCTCACATATCAGCACGACGCGATAATTCTCGTAAGGATGAAATGAACCAACAAATCACATGGCATCAGCTCGTGGCCCATCCGGTCACCGCTATCACCATGGCCCATCTGGCCGCCATGTACCATGAAATGTATGAGCATACTCTGACTCTATCCACGACAATCGTTAAGTAAATGCAGATATTAAGAGATTCCCCATTCTTAATACTCATTTAACTCTAACAATTTTCACAACAAACATTAAGTAAACGTGAATATTAAAAGATTCCCCATTTTTAATACTCGTTTAACTCTAATAATTTTTACGACAAACATTAAGTAAACATAGATATTAAAAGATTCTCCATTTTTAATACTCATTTAACTCTAATGATTTTCAAATTTCACATAGAACATACTCAAACATATTCTCAAATTCAATCCACAATTCACATCAATTAATTTTTTCACAAAATCCACACAAAAACATCTCAAAATTTATAAATATTAATTATTAACACGTCAAACACGACTACTGATAGCGTTTCAGCAAGTGTACTGAATCGTTGCAAGTAATAATAAAACGGTAGTACCGAGTGTCGAACTCAAGGATTGCGTTTTACTATTGAATTATATTTAGTTACTAAAATTGAACAAAAGGTTCCCAAGTTGATTGAAATAATATTTGAAATTAACAACAGTAATAAAATTGATCTTTTATAATGAGAAAAATGTCAGGGATGAGTTACACTTCGAATCCAACCTTGATGTCTAATTTGATCCTAGTTACTGAATTCCTTTATTGAATTATTACCGAATTCTCTTTATTGTTCTTGCCCTAATGTCTTAGTGACAAAACCTTTAATTCCAAAGTAACCCCTAATTCCTTAGTAGATTTAAGATTAGAATTAAGCATTAGCGTATAGAAATTCTCTTGTAAATTATTGCTTTGCAACTAATTTAATTGGTTTCATGACCTGCATCTATCCCTAGACTACAAATTCATGAATTTCTCATCTCAAGCATTCGTAAAGTCCACTTCCGTTTCAAAATACAAATCGTAGAACATTTTAATGTTGATCAAGCAATAAAAAGCATTAAGCACAGAGATGAGAAAAACAATTCAATAAACTCATTCATATAACTAGAAATCAAATCAGGAAAATAAGGGTTTCATCTGGTTACACTCATCCCTAACAAATAGGGTTTAGTTACTCATGACAGAGATACAAAAGATAAGGATTAAAGAAGAATTACAAGAATGATTCATGGATGATTCTTGATAAAACTGCTTCAATGGCGTTAGAAACGGCTGTCTTTGAGTTTCTATGCTAGGGCACAAGTCTCCCAACTTCCCAAGAGTCAAAAAGATGCAAAAAACAGCAAAAAATTGCGTTTTTATTATTGCTGCTGCGCGTCACGCGCTCCAGGCGCGCAGGGCGCGCTCCAGGCGCGTACAAAACAGTAGCAAGTCTGTAAAATGCGCTCCAGGCGCGCAGGGCGCGCTCCAGGCGCGTACAAGACAGTAGCAAGTCTGTAAAATGCGCTCCAGGCGCGTAGGGCGCGCTCCAGGCGCGCAGCACCTGCTGTCTGACGTATTTTGTATTTTTCTCATGTTTCGCGTCTGAATTTGGTCCTGGTGTCTTCATGAAAGTTGTAGATATGGATCTTAGATTTCATTAGCACTTGGAATGACACTAATTGGACATCTAGAACTCCAGATATGGCTGAAATACTCCACATGTATCATGTTGATTTTTCACCAAAATTCAGCACTGCACTTAAAAACAAAACGCAATGTAAAATTACGAAAAACTCCTACTTAATCACTGAAATACAAGCATAACCTATTAATAAATTCAAAGAACAAAAATAAACCGAATGTATCAAATAAATCCTTAATTTAACTGCTGATTGAAGATAAATAAGACTAAAACAGTGGAAAATTATGCATATGATGAAGAGTCATCACAACCCCAAACTTAATCTATTGCTTGTCCCCAAGCAACAATTAATTTCATGTTTGGTGTAGTTAAAAATAACCTTAAACTCAATTTCTCAAATCACATCAAACTCAATTTTCAGTTTCAGCTACTGCAACATCTATCATGCTCTATGGTTGCTAAAAATTTAAAACAGGATTTGTACACATTGGCATTCATTTATCAAATTCAACTCTCTCTTCTCACAGTCTCACCAAAATTCTCTCAAGTGTTTAGAAGGGTTATGAATTTATCACTCAAATCCTAGAACATGCATCACGCTACCATAGGCTTGAAAAAATTCTAGTTAGTCATCACTATGCAACAGATACATACATTTTTAGAGGACTTTCGGGTTGTAATGGGGCTTAGGTAAGGGTAGGACATT
>JBBPBT010000498.1:2906596-2932051 GCA_037974875.1 Cicer bijugum
TTTTTTTTGTGTTTTGTGATGTGGCTAGTAACCGAAACAAAGGGGCAAGGCTCGAAGGGGCTAGCAAAGGATAACATTTTTATAGGGTAGTTAGAAAGGCTCAAACGACCAAATAAAATTGCCTCAATGTATGCATAAATTACAAGTGATGCAGGTCAGAATTAGTGCAAGTTCTGAAGGGATAATACATGTCTGGATAATCACACAACAAAGAATTTAAGTGTTTAGGCTCAAAAGCTCACAGTTAGGATAGTAAGAGAGAGTATGAACAGTCAACATAATGCCAAACATGTATTCAGAAAGTCAAAATTGTATTTTTGAAAAACTTGATGGCTTATTAGCCTTCTGCAACCATTGAGTAATCAAGCATGCATGCATTAGGGAGACTTATCGACTTGAGCACTAACATAATCTAAGAGATAGAGTTTAACTTTCGAAATCCCAAACAGAAACTTTAAGATCAAGTGCAAGTTATTACAACATTTCATCATCAAACAAAGAAAACAAGAAGAAACACAGAAAAGCAAATAGACTCGACTAAAACAAAGAAGAACAAGAAAAGAAACAAAAAAAGAAGAAGAAAAACAAAAACAAAAAAAAATTCAAAACAAAAGAAAGAAAACTTCTCTAGTTTAGCAATTCAAGGATCCTCGTTTAGATCATCTGCTCCTGTTCCGCTCTGGTCGCCTGTGTACTGGTGAGGTGTAAATAGATCAGCATAAAACATGCCTCCCGGTGTCTGTTGAGAAGAGGCGAATGCTCGATAGAGATTGGTCATCCCTAGCTCTAATCTGGCGTGTCTATCTCGCTGATCAATCATTACTCGTTCCATCATAGTTTCCAATCTACCGATTATGTCTTCGTTAGAGAGCTGGACTGGATGTGGGGGGTAGTGCTGTGGTTCCTGTGGTTCAGTGTGTTCCTCTGCTGGCATCGCTTCTGGTGGGATAACAGGGTAGTCTGCTGGAATCATAGAGTGTTTTGTTATCCATCTTGCAGTGATTGGAGTAGCTGGTTTCAACATTTCTTCCCCTTGTTTTGGTATCACTCTCACCAATTCACATAATTTGCCTATCAGGGAGGCGTGATGGAAGTAGCCTGTTGGGGGATCAAGAATGGTTGTGCCCCGAATATCATTGGCTATTAACATGCCCACATTAATTCTGTCACCTTTTAAGATAGCAAGTAGTAGACATGCTCTTTGAAATGTTATATCGGACACATTCAAACATGGCAATAGCGTATGATGGACAAAAGTACTCCATGCTTTAGCAATCGGGGTGAGGTCCACTGAGCGTAATTTCCGAACGAAGCCATCTCTATTTCGTACCCAATCTGTGCCTGGTCTGCATAAAGTGTGTAGGATTTCCTGACTGCTTGCTCTTACAAGTTTTTTCTCCATAGCTAGAAAGCGGCAATCATTATAGTTTGGCAGGCCAAGGATTTCATTGATGGCTTGAGGTGTGAATGGTACCCTTTTTCCCCTCACATAGCTCACAAATTGGTCAAGTGGGAATGGTTGGTCGGACTTTAGATCGGAGGCATTAGAGTAGAATTCCACAGCTAATGATTTGCTCGCTTTGGTGACAAATGTGGTCAGTTTCTCCCATCCTCTGGAAGCAATCATAGCCTGGATGTCAACAAATTCATCGTCTTCCAACTGAAAATTTTTCTCACTTACAAACTTGTGGACTGTTGGGAGTTTGGCATAGTATTCTTGTGTTGCCATGTTCTTGAATATGAATGCATCGTGCTGTGGGGCAGAGGATGTAGTCGCAACCTTAGTTCGTTTTGCCTTTTGTTGGGTTGCCATTAGGTCCTGCAAAACAAGTAATCACCCCCAAGGTTCAGAATATTCCAAGTTAGAGATAGTTAATTTAAGTACGATCGACCTTGGGGAAATAACATCATACATGGCCATGAGTTTGTCCACTAACATTCTAAGTGATAATAGTGCATGTGCATTGGTTGTGTCATTTTAACAAACAGTTGGAATGCAAGCATGATGATGGTTGTGACATTTTATCAAACAGTTGGAATGCAGGCACAATAGTGGTTGTGGCATTTTATCAAACAGTTGGCATGCAGGCATCATAATGAATGAAAACACCCAATCTCGCAACCATTAACCCCATTCGATCTCATTAACAACATACATTCATGCATAATGTATAAAATACAACATAGATTCAAGTTTACAAGAGAAAGAAAGGAAGAACAAAACAACAAAAACAAGAAAACTCACATGCATCAGTCACCAAGAATGAGTTGCTATTAGAAGTTTGAGGAAACTTACTTGAGGATGGGATGATGTTGGATAGGAGAGGGGAACTTACTTGAGGATGAGAGTGAAGAGAGTGCTTCAATGGTAATGGTGTTTGTGAAAGAGGGAGGATTGTTGTGAAAGAGGGAAGGCTGTACCTATTTGGGGTGTTTTAAAGGCCCAACAATGCGCTTCAAGCGCATGGGACGCGCTTCAGGCGCGCGCAAGTCAGTGACAAATCTGGGAAATGAGCTTCAGGCGCAAGGCATGCACTCCAGGCGCGCGCAAGTCAGTGACAAATCTGCGAAATGCACTTCAGGCGCATCAGGGCGCGCTTCAGGCGCGTGTGAACAGAACTGGACTACGCGAAATGCGCTTCAAGCGCAAGACATGCGCTCCAGGCGTGCGCAAGTCAGTAACTAGTCAGCGAAATGCGCTTCAGGCGCAAGGTATGCGCTCCAGGCGCATTTTTCACAGATTTGAAGTTCCAGAATGCGCTTCAAGCGCAAGGCCTGCGCTCCAGGCGCGTTTTTGCTGCTTCTTAACACAAAAAACAATCCCTAACGCCTTTTTATAATTTCTTGCTTATACAAAACATCAAGAATGAATAAAATTAATATTTAAAAGCTAAAATTAAAATTAAATGAAGTGACATCAACTAAAATGAAAAGGATATGAAGTTGGGTTGCCTCCCAACAAGCGCTTGTTTAGTGTCCTGAGCTTGACAATTCACTCTTCAAGTTGTGTCCAGATGGATGGACTCCATCGAAAGTCTTGACTCTTCCCCGAAATATGACTTGAGTCTTTGTCCATTGACCTTGAAGTTCCGATCGGAGTGTGTATCCTTCAACTCTACGGCACCGTGTGGAAATACCTTGATTACCTTGAAAGGGCCCGACCATCTTGACTTTAGTTTTCCGGGAAACAACTTCAATCTTGAGTTGAATAGGAGAACTAGTTCTCCTTCTTGGAATTCCTTGAGTCTTATTTTTTTGTCATGCCATTTCTTGGTTTTTTCTTTATATATCTTGGCATTCTCATAAGCAAAATTCCGGAACTCCTCTAACTCGTGAAGTTGAAGAATTCTCGCCTCACCTGCCTTGCCCAAGTCAAAGTTCAAGTACTTCGTTGCCCAAAACGCTCGATGCTCAAGTTCGAGAGGTAAATGACAAGCTTTACCATACACCATTTGATACGGGGACATACCCAGGGGGGGTCTTAAAAGCCGTTCGATAGGCCCAAAGTGCATCATCAAGTTTCGTTGACCAATCTTTTCGTGAGGCAGTTACTGTCTTTTCTAGGATTCGTTTGAGCTGCCTGTTGAAGACTTCAACCTGCCCACTAGTCTGTGGATGGTATGGGGTTGCCACTCTATGGCGCACATTATATTTCTTCAGAAGGTATTCCATATTCCGGTTTAGAAAATGGGTGCCTTCGTCACTGATCAAGGCTCGAGGCACACCGAAACGAGCGAATATATTCTTCTTGAGAAAGGTGATAACCTGTTTCGAATCATTTGTTGGAGTAGCTATTGCTTCAACCCATTTTGAGACATAATCCACCGCCACCAAAATATAAACCTTGTTATATGATGATGGGAATGGACCCATGAAATCAATACCCCACACATCGAACACTTCTACTTCTAATACAGGATTTTGCGACATCTCATCCCGTTTTGAAATGTTACCGGTGCGCTGGCATCGATCGCATTTCTTCACATAGTTGAATGCGTCTTTGAATAATGAAGGCCAAAACAACCCCGATTGTAGAACTCTTGCTGCAGTTCGGTCACCACTGAAGTGACCCCCATACTCAGAGTCGTGGCAGTGCCACATTACCTTTTCTTGTTCCTCCTCGGGCAAACACCTTCGCAACAGCCCATCTACTCCTCTTTTGTACAGAAAGGGTTCATCCCATACATAGAATTTGGCATCGTGGATAAACTTCTTTCGTTGTTGGTAAGTGAAATCAGATGGGATTGTACCCCCCACCTTGAAATTAGCAACGTCGGCGAACCACGGTGCCATGGTGATGGCGAAGATGTGCTCATCAGCAAATTGATCTCGAATCGGTCTAATATCCTCATTCTCTTCGACCTTCTCCAATCGAGATAGGTGGTCAGCCACAGTGTTCTCTGATCCCCTTTTATCCCGAATTTCAATGTCAAATTCTTGTAGTAATAGAATCCATCTAAGCAACCTTGGTTTTGATTCCTGCTTAGTAAACAAATACCTCAAAGCAGCATGATCAGTGTAAACAATAACTTTCGATCCTAATAGATAAGACCGAAATTTATCAAAAGCATAGACTACAGCCAATAATTCTTTTTCAGTTGTAGCATAATTGTGTTGTGCCTGATTTAAAACATGACTAGCATAGTAGATCACATGCAACATCTTGTCTTTTCTTTGTCCCAGAACTGCCCCAATAGCATTGTCACTTGCATCACACATGATTTCAAAAGGTAGTGACCAGTCAGGTGCAGTGATAATGGGGGCAGTTATCAGCTGGTTTTTCAAATTGTTAAAGGCATGCAAACAATCCTCATTGAATTTGAAAGGTGTGTCTTTCGCAAGTAGGTTTGTAAGTGGTTTTGCAATTTTTGAAAAATCTTTTATAAACCTTCTATAAAATCCAGCATGGCCTAAAAAGTTTCTAATGCCTTTCTCGTTGGTAGGAGGGGGAAGTTTTTCAATAACTTCAACCTTGGCCTTATCTACCTCGATCCCCTTGTGGGAGATTCGGTGGCCCAAAACAATTCCCTCTCTTACCATAAAATGACATTTCTCCCAATTTAGGACCAAGTTAGATTTTTCACACCTTTCTAATACAAGAGATAGATTAATCAGACAATTATCAAAGGATGACCCAAATACAGAAAAGTCATCCATGAATACCTCGATATGTTTCTCAATCATATCAGAAAATATGGACATCATGCACCTTTGAAATGTAGCCGGCGCATTACACAGTCCAAATGGCATTCTTCGATAAGCAAATACCCCATACGGACATGTGAATGCAGTTTTCTCTTGATCCTCGGGTGCTACAGCTATCTGATTGTACCCCGAATAACCGTCTAGGAAGCAGTAATACTCATGTCCGGCTAGCCGCTCAAGCATCTGATCAATGAAAGGGAGCGGGAAATGATCCTTCCTCGTGGCACTGTTCAATCTCCTGTAATCAATACACACTCTCCAGCCTGTAACCGTTCGAGTAGGAATTAACTCGTTCTTTTCATTTGTGATGACAGTCGTCCCCCCCTTTTTTGGTACCACTTGGACGGGACTCACCCAGGAGCTATCTGAAATTGGGTATATGAGGCCGGCTTCTAATAGCTTTACCACCTCTTTCCTGATCACTTCTTTCATTACCGGATTCAATCTCCTTTGGGGTTGTACTACCGGTTTGTGATTGTCCTCCATGAGGATTTTGTGCATACAAAAAGTTGGACTTATTCCCTTCAAGTCATCGATGGACCAACCGATAGCCCCCTTGTGTTTCCGCAGAATTCTCAACAACTTTTCTTCTTGCAACTCACTCAAGCTTGCACTAATTATTGCTGGATTTTTTTCTTCTTCACCCAGGAATACATATTTCAAATGAATAGGCAGCTGCTTGAGTTCAATTAGTGGTGTCCTTTTTTTCGCGGACTCGACTTCATTGCCTTTCAACTCCTCCCATCTAGTAGGAAAACGAGGGGAGTAGGATGGTGATGCTTCTAACATGGCCAACACCTCTTTCATCTTTGGGTCTTCACTTTCTTGAACGACATCCTGGGGTAGACATAAAACTCTTTCTAATGGGAGGCTGGGTGTTTGATGCATTATTTCTTCATTGACTATCTCATCTAAAATCTCGATTCGATTGCACCCTTCTCTTTCTCTTGAGTGTTCCATGGCTTTCAGAATGTTAAAAGTGACGGTTTCCTCATTTACTTTCAGGGTTAAGGTGCCATCTGCTACATCAATCATAGCTCTCCCTGTTGCTAAGAACGGTCTCCCCAAAATCAAAGGAATGTCATTGTCTTCCTCCATGTCTAGTACCACGAAATCCACTGGAAAAATGAACTTATCCACTTTAACCAACACATCTTCCACTACTCCATAGGGATGTTTCATTGAGCGATCCGCAAACTGTAACATCAGTTGTGTATCCTTGACTTTTCCGATGCCTAGCTTTTTGTATATCGAAAGGGGCATAAGACTTACACTAGCTCCAAGATCACACAAGGCTTTCCCAAAAGTTCTATTCCCAATTGCGCATGGGATTGAGAAGCTTCCAGGGTCCTTGAGCTTCGGTGGTAACTTCCTTTGTAGTATAGCACTACACTCTTCCGTAAGCATAACTGTTTCTCTTCCGATTTTTCTTTTTTTCGACAGAATCTCTTTCATGAACTTAGCATATGTCGGCATCTGCTCTAGTGCTTCTGCAAAGGGGATGTTGATCTGTAATTTTTTAAAAAAATCAAGAAATTTCCCAAATTGTTTTTCAGTTTCTTCCCTCCTTAATCTTTGAGGGAATGGGAGTCTAATTCTGGTTTCGGCAGTGGTTCCCTTTTTGTATCACAGGTTCTTCCTCCTTTTCAATAGCGATGGGCTCTTCACCCGGTATTGGTGTGACCGTTTCCTCCAGGTGGGTTGGGGTCAAGGTACTTCTACTTTGTTTGGCTTCAGGTGGTACTTGTTCCCTCACTTTGCCACTCCTCGTGGTCACTGCATTAACATTGTTTCTAGGATTCGGAACTGTGTCACTAGGCAAATTTCCGGATGTTCTTTGTGCCATTTGTTGAGCAAGTTGACCCACTTGAGTTTCAAGATTCTTTATTGATGCAGAGTGATTTTTCTGGACGGCTCTTGACTCTTCAATGAAAGAACTTGTGCTTGTAACTAGTTTCTCTATAGCGCTCTCCCAAGCAGCCTTTCTCGGTGGGACTTGGTTTGTTTGAGCTCCTTGTTGACCCTGAGATCCACCTTGTTGATCTCTCCAAGAAAAATTTGGATGATTTCTCCAACCAGGATTGTACGTACTAGAGTAGGGGTTATTCTGCCTGTTGTTGTTACTCACAAAATTCACTTGTTCTAGTTCTTCTACCTCATTGTCATCCAGTGCTTCACAAACTCCAGTTTTATGTGCTCCTCCACAAAGGTTACAACTAGTCTGCTTTAGTAATTTAACGGGGGCCGCTTGGGGTTGTAAATTTAGAGCTGCCATTCCCTTCTTGATCTCAGTGGCGATAACCTCTTCCATCTTCGATATAAACCTGCCTGGAGCTAACCCATCCATAACATTCAACTCCATTACACCACTTGTCGACCCACCACTTCTGTCATACAACATCATCTGTTCATTTGATGCCATGATCTCAATTATTTTTCGTGCTTCTGTTGCAGTTTTGTAATTCAAAGAACCACCGGCTGTGGCATCTAACATAATTCTGGTGCTTGGCCTCAAGCCATTACAGAATATTTGCATTTGGGCAGTGTCGTCATAAGAATGATTAGGACATCCGGCTAGTAAGTTTCTGAATCTCCTGTAGGTGTCACGAAGAGATTCTCCCTCTTTCTGTTTGTAACTGGTGATTTCTTGCCTCTTTCTAATGAACATGGCTGGGGGGAAATATTGTTCCAAGAACTTATCCTCAAGATCATCCCATGTGGTGATGCTGTCGGCGGGGAATGAAAGAAACCACTCTTTAGCATCATCTATCAAAGAGAATGGAAATAGCTTCAATTTCTTGCATTCTTCAGACACCCCGTCCACCTTCACTGTCTCACATAATTCAAAGAAATTTGTGAGGTGTCTGTTAGCGTCTTCGTTATGTCTACCGGCAAAATGAATTTCCCGCAACTCTCGGTATAGAGCAGGACTTATTTCAAACTTATTGACTGTAACCGGTTGGTGACGAATGGGTAATCGAGCACGATTTCTGTTTCGATTCCCATACTCTCCGAGAGTACGTTCTGGTGGTGGTGGTTCGGCCATTTCAGTTAATATGACAGAATCACCTAAAACCTCTTCGTCCACTACTAAATGTCTTTCCCTTTGTCTCCTTTCTCGAGCTGCTTTTCTATGTGCTTTTGCTGTTTTTTCAATTTCTGGATCAAATATAAGTTCAGCTGAGGACTGGCCTCGCATACAAGGTTAGACAAATTGTGAGTACTGAAGAGATTTAAAATAAGAGAGGAAAAACAAAAATTTTATTGCAGAGCAAAAAATTTCAATTCAGTAAATAAATTAAATTCAATAGTGATATGGCAATCCCCGACAACGGCGCCAAAAACTTGATAGCGTTTCAGCAAGTGTACTGAATCGTTGCAAGTAATAATAAAACGGTAGTACCGAGTGTCGAACTCAAGGATTGCGTTTTACTATTGAATTATATTTAGTTACTAAAATTGAACAAAAGGTTCCCAAGTTGATTGAAATAATATTTGAAATTAACAACAGTAATAAAATTGATCTTTTATAATGAGAAAAATGTCAGGGATGAGTTACACTTCGAATCCAACCTTGATGTCTAATTTGATCCTAGTTACTGAATTCCTTTATTGAATTATTACCGAATTCTCTTTATTGTTCTTGCCCTAATGTCTTAGTGACAAAACCTTTAATTCCAAAGTAACCCCTAATTCCTTAGTAGATTTAAGATTAGAATTAAGCATTAGCGTATAGAAATTCTCTTGTAAATTATTGCTTTGCAACTAATTTAATTGGTTTCATGACCTGCATCTATCCCTAGACTACAAATTCATGAATTTCTCATCTCAAGCATTCATAAAGTCCACTTCCGTTTCAAAATACAAATCGTAGAACATTTTAATGTTGATCAAGCAATAAAAAGCATTAAGCATAGAGATGAGAAAAACAATTCAATAAACTCATTCATATAACTAGAAATCAAATCAGGAAAATAAGGGTTTCATCTGGTTACACTCATCCCTAACAAATAGGGTTTAGTTACTCATGACAGAGATACAAAAGATAAGGATTAAAGAAGAATTACAAGAATGATTCATGGATGATTCTTGATAAAACTGCTTCAATGGCGTTAGAAACGGCTGTCTTTGAGTTTCTATGCTAGGGCACAAGTCTCCCAACTTCCCAAGAGTCAAAAAGATGCAAAAAACAGCAAAAAATTGCGTTTTTATTATTGCTGCTGCGCGTCACGCGCTCCAGGCGCGTACAAAACAGTAGCAAGTCTGTAAAATGCGCTCCAGGCGCGCAGGGCGCGCTCCAGGCGCGCAGCACCTGCTGTCTGACGTATTTTGCATTTTTCTCATGTTTCGCGTCTGAATTTGGTCCTGGTGTCTTCATGAAAGTTGTAGATATGGATCTTAGCTTTCATTAGCACTTGGAATGACACTAATTGGACATCTAGAACTCCAGATATGGCTGAAATACTCCACATGTATCATGTTGATTTTTCACCAAAATTCAGCACTGCACTTAAAAACAAAACGCAATGTAAAATTACGAAAAACTCCTACTTAATCACTGAAATACAAGCATAACCTATTAATAAATTCAAAGAACAAAAATAAACCGAATGTATCAAATAAATCCTTAATTTAACTGCTGATTGAAGATAAATAAGACTAAAACAGTGGAAAATTATGCATATGATGAAGAGTCATCAACTACCACAAAATTATCTCAACCCACCACTCAAACACATAAAATTTCATTTCCTCAAAACCACACATAAATGAGTTAAATTCATTTTGCATGAAAAACTCATCAATATCACCAAAATCCAACTCTAAAATTTCAGTCATAAAAGCATTAAATTCATTTTCCCCGAATCAACACTTCAACCCTAACAAAATTATTTTCCATACAACTACAAATAAGTCCCTAAATGCAATCTAAAAGTTTGGAAGGAGCTCATACCTTAACGTTAGCTTTATCGTGCGATTAACGTACCGCGAGTAATTCCGATAAAATCTCTGCTCGCGACGTCGCTTCCAAAGTTAGTTCACTAGCACCGTAGCATGGAGGTGATCAACTTTCCCTTCTATATCTTCTCGAAACGAAGCTTAGATCTAAAAGAAAAATGGAGGTTTGTGTTTGACGGTTTGAAAACCCCTAACACCGTTTTTCTTCGTTTTTCGAATCAAAGAGGAAGAATGAAGCTGAGAAATTCTTTGTCTTGTCACCCACCAAGCCTTAGGTTCTTTTTCTTGAAGCAAAAGAAAGAAAACAAAAGAAGAAGAAGGAATGATGAAGAAAAAGTGTCGCAAGGCAGGGAACGAAAGAAACGTTTATGTTTCTTTCTCTATTCCTTTCATTCCTTTCTAATACATACATACATACATACATACATACATACATACATACATACATACATACATACATACATACATACATACATACATACATACATACATACATACATACATACATACATACATACATACATACATACATACATACATACATACATACATACATACATACATACATACATACATACATACATACATACATACATACATACATACATACATACATACATACATACATACATACATACATACATACATACATACATACATACATACATACATACATACATACATACATACATACATACATACATACATACATACATACATACATATATATATTATATTTAAATCCAAGCCTAAACAAATATCTAACAACTCTTCCACACATCACTTCACTCACATCTCGAACTATTTTGATAAAAATATATACTCTCGTCGCAACTCAATAGACATATAAAATTTTCTGCAACTAGAGATATTTTTAACAAAATTGTCCGATATTAAATTCTTGGTAACGTAAATAAATTATTCTCCGACAGATAATTTTAATCCAATTTCCAAAAGTGTATTTTTGGCATTTAACTCCCTAAATACCAAAAACTAGGCTAAAAGCCTAAGAACTTCAACACAAAATACCCTAAAATTGTATAATTTAGAATTTAAAATTAAGGGTCTTACAAATTCCATCCACAATATCAATACACTTATTTTTATTCTTTTATCAAAGTATTTTTTTTATTATAAAGGATTAACGATACATTTATCACTTAATTTAAAAGTCAAAATTTAAGAAAATAATTTATTATATCTTGATTTTCAACACTTATGAAATAAATAGATATTTTAAATATAAAAGTATGTCATGATTTTTTCAGGACTTTTTGAATATAAACTGGATAAATAATCATGTGGTTTATTTACCGTCGATGGACAAATTTAATTTTAAGTATTCAACTTGTTACATACATTTCTAACTTTTTATAAATTATAAATATATTTTTAAATATTTTTAAATATTATAATTATATTTTTTATAGATGGCTTATAATATCTCTAATTGATGATGGCAAAAGCAACATGAACCGTTCATTAAAGAAGTTTCAAGGATGTTCAAAGATGAAACATGTGAGCCTCTTGCCTCAATGACACTTTCTCTTACTCAATAAAATTCTAAGTTATCTCAGCGGTAAAATATTACATTATTTGTTCTCTGATGTGCAATCTTTTGACAACAATTTCAATATGTTCACTTCAATTCAACGTGACTACTACTCTCAAGAGATTGTGCTATTTCCCATATGGTTGAGTGTAATGCTTGGGAGTCAATGATTGACATGAGTCAACTTTGGACCCCAATCAAAATATGAATTAAGTCAAATTTGTATTAAAAAAATTATATTTAAATTATTTTTATTTCCCAAATAAAATATAATAAAACCCATTGATAATAAATATTTAAACTATCTATATGGCTCATTAATTTCTCTTACTTGTAAGGACTTAAAAGATGATTCTAGTAGTCACCTCCTACTCATCAAAAAATAAAAAATAAAAACTATACAAGCAGGTGTTGTTTTTTATAAGTGTCAATTTTATTTATAAAATAATGGTTTAAATTATAGGCATTTATTAACTTAATTTGGTGACAAACATTTTAATTAACTTTCAATTTTATTATAGTTATGTAATTTTTGAGTATTTTATGAGACAATATGAAAATATACATCTTATAACTTATTTCTTAATTTTTTTTTAAAAAAAAAATTGGATTAAGTCTTAACTGGTCGGACGAGGTGAGCCAATTTCTAAATTTGTGACATTTCTTTAGAATGAAAAAAATGTACAATTCACCTAATAAATTTTTATGAGTTCAATGAAATGATCACTTACTCACTTGATTATAATGAAATGCAACAAGTAATATTCTGACGTCTTAGACTCATATTTACAACAATCACAAATATGTCTTATATTATAACATAATAAAAATTGATTGAAAATCGAACTTGAACTTTAAGCCATTTGACTTTCACCCTATGACCGAAATTGCAATTACTGATCTGATAATGTTGATTGCAACTACTGTAATATAATTCTTGATTATGTAGAGATGAGACAGAGACAAAAAGGTAAAATTGTAATAGAAGTTGATATGTTATTGTAGTAAACTTATCGGAGCAAGGTGTTACACATCTTTCTTTGATGAGTTAAGAAAAGAAGATTTCAATTCTCCAAGAGATTCTCATGGACATGGAACACACACAACATCAATTGCAGCTGAAAACTCGATCAGTAGGGCAAGCATGGTAGGCCTTGCAGAAGGAACAACAAGAGGTGGAACTCCATCTGCTCGCATTGATGTGTATAAAGTGTGTTGGGCTGTAAACTGCTATGATTCAAATGTTCTAGTAGCATTTGATGATGCAATTGCAGACGGGATTGATATAATATCAGCCTCAATTGCATCAACATCAAATGAAACTGTCCATTTTAGAGATGCAATCTCAATTGGAGCATTCCATGGAGTGTTGACAGTATTGGCAGCGGGGAACGACGATCCACATCCTTCAACTCTACAAAATTTTTCTCCTTGGGCTATTAACGTGGGTGCTACCACATTAGACAGGAGGTTTGTCACCGATGTAAAATTAGGTGATAGTACAATATATCAGGTAAATTTCTCCTTTATATTTCATCTTCTATTTAATGACATTAATAAAATAAATTAATCATGCAATGCTCTTATTTATTGAATTTAATGTTAGCTAATTCGGTTTTATATATAACATCAATGGTTTTTTTTTTTTCAAAATGGCACAACAATTTTTTTTCCATCATGGCACAATCATTCTTAAAGTTCTTTTTTTTGTTCCCATCAATTTTAATGTTAATATACATCAACAATGCAACCCAACCATCATCGTTATATTTTATAATTGGGATTTGCAATATATAGGCACATAGTTTTTCTTCGTTTATTTTGCTTGCTTTCATTTTAGTTGGTTATTTTGAATTTTCAAGCTACTGTGCTTAATGTGGCCCTGTCATAACTAGCTATACTTAACCCATGTATCCAATCCATCTTTTTTATAAAAAATATCGCATGCTTATTTTTTTTTTCTTATAAAAAAAATATCACATGCTATTGATATTGAATAAGAATTAGTTGAAATATATATTTTTAATTAATATTTAATTAAGACAATGAAAATAAAAATAGAAGAAAAAATGAAATATTATAAACTCAAATGCTATTTCAAATAGTTAATAAAAAATACTAAAATCAAAGAAAATAAAGAAATATAATTTATTAACCAATCTTATTAATACAATTATTATACATAAGAAATGATATTTCTTAAATAAAAATGATTGGTGTAGCAATAATCGAAGAGTTGCATAGTTTTAGAGTTTTACGTCCCTAGATGGAGGGTAGCAACATGGTGGTCTTTCACAAGCAACTGGTTCACATGGTCTAAGCACTTCACAACAAGGGTGTATACTATGCACATTGCCAACTAGAGAACCTATAATAGTAACAAGTAATACCACCAACATGAAGCGTTATCTTCAACAAAATTTCCATAGTAACCAAATTCGGAACCAAATTCAGTTTGCGATGAAAAATAAGATATTTTATAAAGAACAGTTACTTATAAAAATCTCATAGAGAGTAATATATATATATATTAAAGCAATATGTACTTTTTTATAGGCAAAGGTAGAATTTTGAAATATCATAATTGAAATATTTAGACATTAATGATGTTCAAACCTTGATGTCTTCTTTACTATTTTATCTATCTTTTCTTAAGTTGACTGACTTTTAATACCTTAATTTTTATTAAGCTCAAATTTAAAATAATATTTATAAATAATTATTTTTTATTTTACATTAATTTCACCTACTGCTATTTATTTACGCATGTGAATATGATATTATAATTGCTTAATTTCCAATTATAAAATATATTATTATTAATCAAGTAATTACATGCACGTGCTTCATACATTTTTGTAAACGACGAATTATTTAGAAGAATCTGAATTCGATCTTAACTAGAACAGTTATTAATCAGACTATTGTTATATATCAATATATAACTCCATAATACTTGGAACTATTTTCTCTAAGAACCATAGAGTTAAAAATAAATTATCATAAGTCCTTTTTACAAGATCATAACCCTTAAAAAATATAACTGCCCTTAAATTTATTATTAAAACATAAACAAAAGGAAATATATTGGGGCTAAACCAAATCTAAAGAATACAATCAATTAAAATTAAAATGATAATCAATAGTCTCACTAATGAACGGAGGTAAATTAAATAATTCCATAGAAGTAAAGTAGAAGTAGTAATTCTATAATTTATTAATTTATCCACACACATTGTTTTCTCGATAAATGTGAGAAACACTAATGTTAACTTCATACACCTCTAAGAAAAAAATAATAATAATTTTTTCACATGATCATAGCTGTCAAATGATCCAACTATGATTCTTTAAAGAACATACAACTAAATAGTTATGAAAAGTAATAACTCTACATGAAAGCATATCCGCTAATAACTCTACATGAAAAGTAATAGTGATGGCAAATTTCATCTCCAAACTACCAATAAAAGTAGTTTGTATTATTTTTTAAAATAACTTTCGCCAACGACATCATCGGGGGTGTCTCTGATAGTGCAATTAATATTACACTTTACCAAATTAGGAAGAGTTGAAAACCAATAAATTTGAACGATAGTCGCACAGGTCAACCATGAACACAATCCGTCCTAAGAATCTAAACCAATAAAAGTGAAAGCATAACGCATTGTATTGTGAATTTGGACAAATATATTGTATAACAAAAATAAAAATAAGTGAAGTAAATAGTAAATCCTAATTAGTAATATATACAAAGTACAATTATTGGTAGAGAATGCTATTTCTATTATAGATTCACTAGAAGGATCACATCTCCGTATGAGACAATACCTAGAAGACGATGCCATGATCTGATGGATTGGAGGAATCTCTAATGACGAAGTGGAGATAAATAATGCTACATCACATACTCAATGTCTCTTTAATTATGTGAATGAATAAATGAAATACATGTTTATCATTTTAAGAGTATTTGTAATTAACCTTTTTCAGTTTAACATGGTAGCCGAATTTGATTACTTCTGGAGTAGACATTATATCTAATTGCTCCAATTTCTCTTTTTCTTAGTGAAAAACGAAAATTGGAGCATACAAATATTTTGTCGTTCATTTCAGTGAAGGAAAAACATACAAATATTCTCACGAGAGATAGAGCATTGAAGAGTTTTATTACATCAATTTCTTTGGTTTGGGATGATGGCAAGTTTAAAATGAAGAGTCTAATTAGCAATTTTGATTAACGAGCTGAGAGAGGCAAAAACGCCAATTTATATTGTGTACATTTCATACATATATTGCAATTTTTAACTTTCTATTTTATATTATTATTGAATAAATTGTATACTTTATCTTGTTCATTAATTCATGACTAGGTTCATAATCATTTGTTTGGTCCACATCTAATAACACAACACTTTGATGACTAAACAATGCAAGTCACTTAAAACTTACAAATAAAAAGAACGGACATAGAACAAAGCACAAATAATTAGAGAGAAGTGTTAGTCAACACAATCACAATCCATTCTTTAATATTCTCTAAATCAGATCAAAATCACTTGGAGGATCAGTATACAACTCTCCTACAAGATCAAAATCACCCTCTAAAAGTTGCTAGTAGTGCCTACCGTAAAAAAAAATCCTTACTAAATATACAATTGACTATAAGATATTCATTTTGCTTTTCTTTAAAAATTGAATTTGATTATAATGGAAGCCCCATTGAAGATGTTTTTTAAGTTTCTGGTGATAGTTGTTGTAATTGCAGGCCCTCTAGTTGGCAATGTTCATGGTGATGATATACCTCCTTGTTGCATATTTGGTGGTGCAATGTGTGACGAATATGTCTGTCATAGACCTCCATGTTGTCGTCCTCCATCTAGTCAAATAAAACTCTGATTCCATCTAGTCAAATAAAACTCTAATTCCATCTAATATGTAATAATGGATCAATAAGATTGAATAAAACAATATATTTTCTATTATTTTTTTGCTTTTTTTTGGACACTTTTTTTTTAAACAAATATTTTAGGGAGAACACGCACAATGGCACAAAAAAATATTAAATTTTGGTTTCCTTTTAATTCCTAATTATCTCTCGATCAAATTAAAAGATTATATTTTGAAAGTTGGTTTAATTGCAATTTTATTCTTTTTTTTTTAATCACGAAAATAGTGTATAGTGTATCTATATTCAAGTATTTTCAACCTTTGGGATGTATCTATATTCAAGTACTTGCAATCATTCTAATAGTGTGCTTTTATCATTGAACTCAAGACTTGATGTTACTCAAGTGTGAGTCGATTTTCCACCATTGATGATTAATCAGATATGGGCTTGAGTCTCATCCCCAATGATGTTTTCAACATCATGTCCCTTGTCAGACCTTTTTTCAAAGGATCTGCAAAATCATTTTCAGTTCTTACAAACACAATGGATATTACTCCATTTATAATTAAATCCTTTACATAGCTAGCTATGTCTTAGACCAATATGTCTAGATTTTCCATTATATATTTGGCTATATGCTTTAGACAGTGTGGATTGACTATCGCAATGTATGGATACTGGTGCCATAGGCTTTGCCCAAATTGGTATCTCATATAACAAATTTCTTAGCTATTTTGCCTCTTTACTACCTGCAGATAGGGCAATGAACTCTGCAGTCATGGTGGAGTCGGCAATGTAAGTTTGTTTCTTTGATCCCCAAGAAACTACACCTCCACCAAGGTTGAAGATCCATCCACTTGTGGAAGCATGATCCTCAATATAAGTTACCCAACTGGTATCTGTATATCCTTCCAAAACTGAAGTTAATTGTTCCTTTTAAATATTTTAATACTCTATTAACAGCCATCCAATATTCTTTACTTGGATTTCTAGTATACCGACTTAATCTGCCTATAACATATGTTATGTCAGGTCTGGTACAGGTCATGACATACATCAAGCATCTGATTACCTTTGAATAATCTAGTTGTGCCACAGGGCATCCTTTATGTGGTTGTAAACTAACATTTTGATCGAATGGAGTAGAAACAGGTTTGCAATTAAATTGATTAAATTTCTTTAGCACTTTCTCAATATAATGAGATTGAGATAAACCAATGTTTACTCCATCTCTAATGATTTTAATTCCTAAAATCACATCTGCTTCACCTAAATCTTTCATATCAAAATTTTTTGATAAGAAAGTTTTAGTTTTTTCTACCTCATCTAAATTGGTGCCAAAGATTAACATATCATCCACACATAAACAAATCATAACACCATTTCCATTATGAAATTTACTATAAATACACTTGTCAGATTCATTTATTTTGTATCCGTTAGAAAGCAAAACTTTATCAAACTTTTGGTGCCATTGTTTTGGTGCTTGTTTTAACCCATATAAGGATTTAGTCAATTTACACACTTTATCTTCTTGTCCTTTGATAACAAATCCTTCAGATTGTTTCATATACACCTCTTCATCTAACTCTCCGTTTAGGAAGGGAGTTTTAACATCCATTTGATGGATTACAAACTTGTAGATATAAGCTAGTGCCAAAAGCACTCTTATTGATGCAATTCTTGCAACAGATGCATAGGTATCAAAGTAGTCAATACCTTCTTTTTGTGTAAACCCTTTGGCAACAAGTCTAGATTTGAATTTATCAATGGTACCATCAACTTTCATTTTCTTCTTAAAGATCCATTTACAACTTATTGGTTTGGATCCAGGTGGGAGGTCTACTAATTTCCAAGTTTTATTCCCCATAATTGAGTCCATTTTCTCTTAGATGGCTTCTTTCCAAAAGGAAGAGTCTTGAGACTTTATTGCTTCTTCATATGTGTCTGGGTCATTCTCTAAATTATAGAAAATTGGTCCATAACTGTTACTGAAATCATTTGTACCTTCTACAAGGAACATAAAGAAGTCTAGGCCATAATCATTATCTTTTCTGGCTCTTTTACTTCTTCTGGGTTCTGAACATGTCAAAGTGTCATTATTAGATACATTATTTTCTATTCCTTGTACACTAGAACATACAGTTTCCTTGGAATGTGGAATTGAGTTAAATCTATTTTCTTGAAAAATTGTATCTCTTAACTCAATCAATTTGTTAATAGGATATGAGTCATTAGATTCAACAACCATGAATCTATAGGCCTTGCTATTTTCAGCATAGCCTAGAAATACACTTTCAATTCCTCTTTCTCCCAATTTCTTTCTTTTTAGTTCAGAAACCTTAACAATTGCTCTACATCCCCAAACTTTTATATAGTTAAGATTGAGTTTTCTTTTCTTCCAGAGTTCATATGGGGTTATCTTGTTCCTATTATTGGGAACTCTATTTGGCAAATAACATGCAGTTAGCATGGCTTCACCTCAATAACCTTTAGATAAACTAGAATAGGATAACATAACATTCACCATTTCTTCTAATACCCTATTTTTCCTTTATGCAATTCCATTTTGTTGTGGGGAATATGGTGCAGTTGTTTGACGCACAATACCAGTGGACTCAAAATACTCAGGATGATAGAACTCTCCTCCCCTATCACTTCTAAAACATTTAATAAATATTTCATGTTGAAGTTCTGCTTGTGCTTTAAAATTTTAAATTTATCTAAAACTTAATTCTTAGAGTGCATTAAATAAACATAACAAAATCTAGAGTAATCATCAATAAAAGTGACAAAATATTTTTTACCACCAATTGTAGGCCAACCATGTAAATAACATACATCAGAGTGAATTAAATCTAATACCTTAGAACTTCTTTCAACACTTTTAAAATGTTGTCTTGTGATTTTAGTTACCATGCAAATAGTACATGAATTTGAATTTTTATCAAAAGTCATAATTAAATTTGATTTCATCATATCATTCAATTTTCTAAAGTTAATATTTCCTAGTCGCATATGCCATAAATCACAAGACTCAACAATATAAGTAGAAATCATATTCTTATTATTGTTACTTACAACATTACATTTGAACATATTCTCACTAAGATAACCTTTCCCTACAAACATATCACCTTTAGAGAGAATAAATTTATCTCCCTCAAATACACATTTGAAACCAAATTTGTTAAGTAAAGGTACATAAATGAAGTTCTTCCTAACATCGGGAACATAAAATACATCTTTAAGAGTAAGTACTTTTCCAGAACTTCATCAATGGTCTTAAATACTTCCATGTACAAAATACTTTCATCTTCTTCATTAATGGACTTGGACGGTTGAGGCATTTACACACATGACGAGTAGCACCAGAGTCTATCCACCAAGATTCAACATCTTCAATCATCTTAAGTTTAGAAATGACAGCAACAAGATTATCTTTTGTAGCACTTGAATTCTTGTCTTTGTTCTTCCTTTTTAAGAACCTGCACTCATTTTTAAAGTATTCTGGTTTTCCACAATGATAACAAGTTCCTTTTTTTTTTTTCGTTGTTCATTATTACCATTGTGTTTTTCATGAGATTTATCAAAATCTCGATTTCTTTTCTTAAAAGATTTGCTTGAATTTCCTTCCTCCATTACATGGATTTTTTCATGAGAAAATTGGTTTTTAGTATCCTCTTGTTTACGGTACTCTTCTTCTAAACGAAGGTGATTACCCAATTGCTCAAGTGATATGTCTTTTTTCTAATGTTTCATAGATTTTTTGAAATCTTTCCACGAAGGTGGAAGTTTGTCTATTATGGAGGATACAATAATGGTTTCATCCATGTGCATATGATGTTGTTTCTAGTTATTAAAAATACATTCAATCTCATGCATTTGTTCCATTACTGATTTATTATCAACCATTTTAAAATTATTAAATTGAGAAACAAAATTTTTCTTACTTGTAGCGTCTTCTTGCATGTATCTTGACTCTAATTTCTCCCATAGTTCCTTTGCAGATATGCTACTTTGATATATATCGAATAAGGAGTCAGACATTCTGTGGAACACAACCACTAAATCAAAAAGAAGTTTGTTATCAGAGAATGAACACAACCACTAAGCCAAAAATAATTTCACGTCGTTTATAACCAATTATACATACATATATATCCAATGTTTTGGAAATATTGGTTAATAAATTATATTTATTTATTTTCTTTGATTATAGTATTTTTTATTAACTATTTGAAATTGTATTTGAGTTTATAATATTTCATTTTTTCTTCTATTTTTATTTTCAATGTCTTGATTAAAAAAATTAAATATTAATTAAAGTATATATTTCAACTACTTATTATTCAACTGTTAATGTGCCAAATACATAAAATTAAATCGACTTGCTTATTAACTATGGATTATCTACAATAAATTTGCAATATAAAGCAGCTCGAATAAATTTGCATCTATAGATTATCTCAGAATGAACTCAGGATTGATTTTTCTTTTTAAATTAAATATTACAGGGCAGAGGGATGCATTGAAACACCCATGGACGACTCTACATCTCTTCCCTCTTTCTTAAACATTGAAAACTAGTTATGAGTCTTCAACTGAGGGATACATATCCCAAAAACAAAGGCTAATTGAAACTTGTTAAGAATTAATTGTCATTAATTCAAAGTGCAAATCTTATAAAAACCCAATAAAACCGTCTTAATTGTAAGATAAATGAAATTAAGATGGATTCCAAATAACCATCTTAAATGTAAACAAGCAAGATAAAGTAATAGAAACCATATGGCAACGTGGGCCAATATAACTTATAGCACAACCCAATTATTAAAAAAAAAAAAAAAAACAGAGATTGGTTGTGTCATGCGTGTGAAGGAGAGGATCCAATATGGAAGTTGAATGATATAGGTTTGTGGTATAGTTCTGTTGTCTATCACCTTTATTTTTTTTATGCTTTATATTCTCTCCTTTATTTTTCTTCTTATAAAGTTCTAATTCAATTTATTTGCTCAGCCCCCAAGTTTTTATTTTTCTCTTCTCTGTGTATTTGTTTCCAATATTATACGTGGGACCAAAAAAAATTAAGAGCTTCATCGTAAATCAATGAACAAGATTGATGAAGATATATTGTTAATTTTTTTTAACAAAAATATAAAATTTATTCAATCATAATATACAATAAAAAATAAAAAAATTACAATATATATTAAATTGATGCAATATAAATTGCCACTCATGCTTTTCTCTGCTCGTTCATCAAAAACAACAATTGGACTTCTTACTTGAAATTTACCATCATCCCAAATCAAAGAAGCCGACCCAATAGATTTTTTCAGTTTTCCATCTATAGTGAGAGTATATGTCTGTTTTTCTTCCAGTGAAGTGAATGATAAAATATTTGGTTTCACTGAGATATTAAGACCTTTAGGGGCTGTTATAATTGCTCTGTATGTGGACATTGAGAATCCAACATTAGTAACAGTCCTATGAAAACTTCCACTTAAATGATGTTTGGGTCGTGGTACTTTGATAGAGAATGAAGGATAATTCAAGTCCCTTGTCGATATTGTCTCATAGCAAATGCTTTCTTCACCAATTATTTGTTGTAAAACCGTTGCATTGACACCTTGTCTCATAACAAATTATTTATTTTTGATATTTCTCTCTATTTATCAAACAATGCTTTTTTTAGAATAGATGAATTAAATGTCTATATATAATCTTTTTGATCAGAAGCAATCTTTTGTTAAACACAGCTGATTTAAAGGGATTCTAAATTTTGTTTTCCTATATTATTTTCATGATGTTAGTGTTTAACACAATTTGATACTTTTGAGAACACTAAAGTTAGTTACCTGGATGTTCGTCGATTGAAACCTGCTCTAGTATTTGGGGCATCTCCACTGTAGATAATGGGGTATAGTCTTCCCCCAAAGTCAAATGTGTTCAAGGAGACACCCTAATCACATGAAACAAATATAGTAAAATTATTATTGATATACAAGAAATACTAAACTGAGTTATCTGAGATTTGAATTCAAGAAATACTACCATTATGTGACTTTACTTTTTAATTTCATTAAACAAAAGGTGGAAAGAACAGAGTAATTAACCTGGTACGTTATGTTGTTTCCTAATTTTACGTTGGTCACAAACTTCCTATCTATTGTGCTAGCAGCCACAACAATAGCCCAAGGTGAAAAGTTATGTAGGGTTGAAGGAAGAGGACCAGAGTTCCCTGCAGCCAATACAGTAAGCACACCACGTTGCATAGCATGGAATGCTCCAATGGAAAGTGCATCTCTGAAATGGGAGGTGGCAGTTGACTCTGATGCAATTGAGAGTGATAATAGATCAACCCCATCTACTATTGCATCGTCGAATGCAGCAAGAATGTTCGAATCAAAGCAGTTTTTTGACCAACACACTTTATACACAGCAATGCGTGCAGAAGGGGTTCCGCCTCTTGTTGTTCCTTCTGCTAGTCCTAGCATACTTGCCATGCTTACCGGGTTCCCCCCTGCAATTGATGCTGTATGTGTTCCGTGGCCATTACAATCTCTTGGAGATTCAATATCTTCTTCACTCAATTCATCAAAGAAAGATATGTAATGCTTTGCTCCGATTATCTTACTGCAACAACAAATCAACTTATATTGGGATCTCGTTATCTCATCTCTATATCATAAACCATCATACTACCAATTTTATTGAAGTTCATTTTATGCAATCAAACATTATCAATAACTGCAGTTTCCGTGGTAGGGGAAGATCAAATGGTTCATAGTCTCAAGTTGAGTTTTAAATCAATTGCCATACAAGTCATTTGATCTTTCACCCAATAACTGATATTCATTCATTGTAATGAATATACCTTTTTGTGACTACAGTGAATATGGTCTAAGAAGTTAAAGAATATTACTTGTTGCATGAAATATTATAGGATTCACATGTGCCTTTCCGTTTTGTTGGCGGCGGACTCAAACCTTTATCATTGAAACTTTTAGATTCTGGCCAAATTCCAGAATCAATTACTCCAATGATAACATCACTTTCATAGTTTTCCCTTTGTACTTGTTCCGGAAAACCAATGAAATTCCATGACTTGGTTGTAAGAAGTTGTCGTTTTTCATTAGGAAAAACAGACACCACTCCATCAAATCCTACATCACAAACTCAATGATTAGCAAAATGTATGAATATTCACGAAGAGTATGAGTAATTTCTCAATTGAAAAAATGTAATTTTATTCACACACCAGCCATTTTATTGGCTTCTTCCTTTGTTAGACCAGCAACAAAGCCACCGAAACTCCTCTTGTAGTGTTGAAGTACGGGTTTTGGTTCTTGATTGCTAAAGTTGTGAATTATCACATTACAAAGCCATTTAAAAATTTAAAATTAATAATCATAGTTATTTCTAAAATAACAAAATTCATGTAATTAATAAATTTTACATACTAAATATTATTTTAATATATGGCCCATTGTTTTTCTACTAAGTGTCTAAATATTTAACATAATAACGTAACCTGTGATCAGCAACTTGTTGTAATAACCTTTTGTAGTGCAACAATGATGAAGTTTCATCATTTAAAGTATTTCCAGTATAGACAATGTAACTCTACAATTTCAACAAAAAATATATATCAAAAATAAGATACCTATATTTATTCAAAAGTAAATGAATTATATAAATTAATTTGATAAGAAAACGTGAAATGTATTTGCCTTTATGTCATCTTCAGAAGTAGATGAGTAACAATTCACCAAAAATGAAGTGAGGCTAATAAGTAGAAGCAAATGCACAACATAAGATCTACGGTCCATATTATCAAGCTAGCAATTAAAGAAAAAACAAAAGTTAATTATATAAATACCAATCATATCAACCAAATTGAAAATTATTTTTACTGTTTGTTGCTTATTGAAAGTTTACACTCTCAAATTACGAGACACCAATGCTAGTTCAAAGCTAGTACTTGTAATTTATTTGTAATTTTCTATGATAACTAAATGTAAACCAACTAGTGATAAACATATTAAAAAGCATATCATGAAATAAAAAGCATATCATAATAATATATAATATGATAATAAGTAATAGAAATAGAATTATTAACAGACCAAGTTGAGTGTTGATGAAATTAAATCCAAGTGGAAAGTAGAAGGATAGGAAAAGTGGTGAAATTAAGCAAGAGGTTGATTTGTATAGTGTAAGGTTAGGTTATTATGGAAATGATGGTGTTGTTGTGTTAATGAAAGAGGAAGCTAGAAATGATGGTGTTGTGGTGTTAATGAAAGAGGAAGCTAGAGATATTACTGTGATATGAAATAAGAACTATTAGTATGCAATATGAAATTATAAGGAGAAAGAACTTGATAGATGATATTTGTGAAGGGGAGTTAATCTATTTATAGGGGAAGAATTAAGAGGAAGCTATGATACTTTTTGAGTGCGTGAGTGTGGGAAGAATTAAGTGGAATCTAGAATCCAAGTGAGTGCATAGTGTGAGTGTGAGGGAAATGTGACTTTTTCTTCAATTGTTCATATACTTTATTGTGTGATAAGGAATTGCTAAGCACTCTTGATAATGGCAATTATGAGTTTTTTTTATGTAAATGTTATATATCTTAATTAGTATAACAATCATGATGAAAACTCTATCTCTCACAACAATGGCAATAGAATACTTTTTACATGTGATGCACAACTTCTTTTGAGTTTTACTATTTTATTTAAAAATAAATAAACTAAAATAAATAAATGTTATTAATGTTCATAATATAAAGGGAAATATATACATAATATATATATATATTATATATATATTATATATATT
>JBBPBT010000498.1:2947862-2967750 GCA_037974875.1 Cicer bijugum
AGTTGGCATAGATTATTTAACTATCAAAATGATTATTGGCATTATGGTTACTTTAATAGGATTTCAGAACTTCAATCTCTTAGAACATTACAAGTTATTTCTAAATGTTTAATCAACAAAAAAAAATTTAGTTGAAATTGTCGGTGTTAACAAACACACTAAGTTCATAAACTAATTTAAAGATTTATTTAATACATAAAGTATATTGTCTCTCCCTTCAAAAAAAGTATATTATCTCCATCATATTGTCTCAATTTATAGAGTATGTTGCATATGAGGCAACAATAGGAGAAAAAGATGATCAAGACCAATAAAGAAGTAACAATTTTTATACAATATTTAAGATTTGTTGAATTTTCTTGTGTTACCACAACACAAAAATGCGATGAAAAAGGTTTTGATGATGACTTTGGAATATATTGAGTTGGATTTGTGATAATGACTTTCAAGCATGTTGAGGAGGACTTTTTTAATTTTATATATTTACAATTTGGTTGTGTTTTATACTTGTTTATACAATTATACTTTTGATTTTCTTTGAATCTCTATGTTAATTAGTACTTTCCTATGGTTTAAGAACATTATATAAATTTTGTATGGGAATATCGAAATTTGATCTTTAATATCTTTTAGTTTTAAACTATTACAATTAAAGACTATTGTTTATCATAAAATATGAAATTTGACCTTTAACTTTTAACCTTTATTTTTAACTGAACTTTAATAGATTTATATCAAAATAAATAAATAAATAAATTTGTCTTAAAAAAAAATCTCCAGCTGCAAATTTAATAATTATGCACAATTTTCATGCACATTTACCTACAACCTACACATTAATTTCATGTGGACTTTTATGTGGAGTAACCAAATTTTATGTGAAGTTACCTGAAGAATTACATGCGAAATGTTTTTAGGAAATGTACAAAAATATCTTTAGAAAAGGTTGCATGAAAATGCCTTAAGTTCATCGTTGCAGATTTATTCAATTTTACTGTAGATATTTCCGCAAGAAAATTATCTTTAAGTTCTAAAATCATAAAAAAAACAAAAAAACAAAAAAATTATTTAGGACGGTTTTACATGAAGAAATCATTCCAAATAACATATTTCCTAAAACATGCTATCATTTATGGCAGTTTTTGACTTTACGCACAGAGTGTTCGTAAGAAATTAGGAATTATCCACGGAATACCGTTAGTTGGTAGATAATCGCCTCGTAGATAAAGTATTATCGACAGGAATGCTTTGGGTTAAGTTTACCTACGACATTTAGTGACTCATGGCGTTTCCGTGAGTAGCATTTCCATGACATTTCTTTCAATCATTTTACTTGTCATAGATAAGTTTACTCACATAAATACAGTGAGTTTCATTTTTTTTTTTCCATTAACTATCACTATTATTAATATATTTTTCAATAATTTTAAATAAAAAAACTAAAGAAATACAAAAAGTGTATCAGTTAATAATAATTCATAAATACAAAATAACAATATATAAAGTGAAGTCTTAAAAAAAAATACAAAGTGACAGTTTCACAATTGATCTCTTAGATACTATTTGTAATATTCACAATTTAATATCACAAGTTCATTTCAATTAATCACACATACAAACCAACACTATATCTGTTATAAAAGTACTACAATGTAGATGATTAGATTTGTACAACACTAGTGCAATTACAACTTGTTACGTTGGTTCCTATGTACATATTAAATCAATTACTTGTCTGATCTAACGTCAAACGTTGTAATAAATAATTAATTATAAAATCGGCTAAAATGATAGTTGTAACAAGTCAAAATTCAAAATTGATTTATTACATCGGTTAAATTTGAACCAATTTAACAAGTCAAATTTAAAATTGATTTATTAAATCTATTAAATATGAACCAATCTAACAAGTCATATTCGAAATTTAACTAAATTTCATACTTCCTTCATTATAACAATTAATAAATCAACTAAATATCAATTGTGCGTAGAATTGTAATAACAAATAAGTAGAACCAGAACAATAATCTAATTATAGACATAATTGAATTGAATATGCCCCGACCCAAAGAGTCATATGATGACATCAACTATGTTGACAATACATTATACTAAACATGAAAATATAAACAAATCACAAGTCTAAGTATACATAAAAGATAGTAATAATATTAATAATCAATGTTGACCCAAAAAGATTCATATGAATTAACACAACCAAATCACTTGAATGATTTATCCAAAAAAATTCATTCCTAAACTTATCAAATTGTGAGTTAATCTGCTATGTAAACTAGAGAGCAAGAATAAAAGAAAAATGTACTAGTAAAGATTGACTGATAAATGCTTATAAATGATACTATATCAATTAGTAGCATTTTTACAAAATTGGCATTTGCAAAGCAGAGTGAGCCGGAACTTATGCGAATCACTATGATGTCGGGCGTGCTTACAGCCATCGGATATTGAGTTACATCACAGAAGGCTTCTGTTCTTAGAACTCTACCTAGAATTTCTACTCCAGGTCGAATTGATTGTATTAGTATCTTTGCAAATGAGATTGTCACCTGCACATCCAAAACAAAACATGAAATTAATACATTATACAAATTCTGAAAGTCAAGGAAAATTTGTACAAATCAACTTTACATTGAAATCTTAATAATAAGGTAGTTACAGAACAAGTAGTTAGCCCAAATTAATGAATTTTACATTAGTTACTGCTTATAAGGATGCTAGTTTGTAGTTACTGTGCAATAAATGAAAAGGTTTGAAAGTGGTTAATAACTTACAGTTACAAGAAGACCAATCTCTACAGATGCAAACAAGACACCAACGAAAGCTCCAATACAGGCAAGAAAGTCTAACTTGTCAACCTTCCAGATATAGCGAGCCTCATCGACATCGATTAATCCAAAAGTGCAGAGAGGATGATAGCAGCAAGGATAGCCATAGGGGTGTAGTATAAGAGCCTTGGAAATAATTGCAGGAACAAAATCACAGTATTGTGCATCACAATATTTGAGACTGTTGTTTGACATCCTGCACTATAATTAACTGTTGTCCTTGAAAAAGAACCTGCAGCAAGAAAATATAGAAAAAGATTTAAACACTCCTCATACAGCCTTTCAGTTGTTACAAAAGAGAAGTAGATGGTTTCAATATGTTTTTGGTCTTTACATATATATATAACTTTTTGCTTTTAGTTCCTACGATAATTTCTTTATTTTTAGTCTTTGCAAATATTTCTCCTTTCGCTTTTGGTCTTTATTGTTTTATTTATTAAGGGACTAAAAACATTTAAACCAAGAAAGGCTTTTATGATGATTAAAAACATAAAGTGATATATTGCAGGGTCTGATAAACATATTTAAACCAAGAAAGATTAAATGATTGAAAAAAGACATCACCAGTTGCCACATAGCATGAAGTTAAGGATCCAGCGATGTTCATGATTCCCATTGACAACATTTCTCTGTTCCCATCAAGATGATATCACTTAATGGATGCGAAAGATTGACCAACAGCCATTGCTTCCTGAATCAGAAGTTCATATGGCCATATTGGTCATAGGACTCCAAACTGTGAAATAGAAATAAGGTTTAGCAAAGAAGGTTTAATACTACCCACGCCCATAGTATTAAAAGTTCGGAAGTACAAATATAGCCTAATAGTGGTTAGTACATAGTGGTTAGACAGTTTTCTCTCCAATTATCCCAATCTCTGTTAGGTTTTCAAATGCTACTTGGTTTACTTTGTTTTGGAAACTTAATTTTTCCCTGTGAACAAAGACAAGAAATTAACATACTAACCAATCACAAAATGAATAGCTAAGCACTTGCGATATAATCTTCCCCACAGTTGTCTTCTCAGAGCCCATCATTCCTGCACGAAAAATTGAAAGTATTTAGAATGACAAAGTAATCATACTTGTAATCCATAACATGTAATCACGAGACAACAAGCCAAGAAACTGACCAACAAAGTATATACTTGAAAAAATCAATGGGAAGAATGATTTTGGGTTATGGCGTCTCAAGATGAAAGCGTTGTTGGTTCATCAAGGTTTGGCAGGAGCATTGAGAGGAGAGAAAGACATGGCATCCACACTACCAGAAAAAAAGAAGAAGAATAAGGCTCATAGTGCTTTAATCTTGAGTCTATGAGACAAGGTTCTGAGGGAAGTGTCAAAGGAGATCTATGCTGCAGGTATTTCACTCAAATTAGAGTCTTTATTCATGACAAAGTCATTAGTGAAACATTTGTACTTAAAACAAAAATTATATACTTTCAAGATGCAACCTGGGAGGTCAATTGGAAATCATATGGATGAGTTTAATAAGATTGTGTTATATCTTGAAAATATTGATGTAAAATTGGATGATGAGGATCATGGCCTTTTGTTGATAAATTCATTACCAAGCTCTAACACCCCGATTTTCAAAAAGAGTGTTTTTTTTTTCAAAAGAAATTAAAATAAAACAAGGAAATAAATAAGAAAACACCTTTGGATAAATGTTTAAGTCATAACGCAATGAAATTTAAGTCAATATAATTTACAAGCAGCGGAATAGTTTTTGAAATATGAATCCAAAGTATTTCCACATCAAATAGTGGTACATGGAACCCATCGAAAATACAATGTCTTGATGACAATATTAGTATATGTCTTGCTGACAATATTAGTATAGGTACAATCTTCCAATTTAAAATAAACCCAATCCAAAAGAAAGACATTCAGTCCCTATACGTCAACCTAATCTAATCATTCTACAAAAAACTATACACCCTGAGTGATCTTCACGCGCCCCGCAAGATACTCCTAACAAAGCTTCAGTCAGGTGTTCCCAACTACATTCCCATCCACAGGGTACGAACCGGTAGGATTGTCCTGGTTCTCATCTAAGATTTTACCCATAAAACCTTTGATTCATTTTCCCCAAATCAACACTTTAACCCTAACAAAATTCTTTTCCACACAACCACATATAAGTCCCTAAATGCAAACTAAAAGTTTGGAAGGAGCCTTTACCTTAACGCTAGCTTTAATGTGCGATTACGGTACCGCGAGTAAATCCGGTAAAATCTCCGTTCGCGACGTCGCTTCCAAAGTTGGTTCCTTAGCACCGTAGCATAGTGGTGAGCAACTTTCCCTTCTATCTCTTCGCGAAATGAAGCTTAGATCTAGATGAAACGTGGAAAATTGTGTTTGACGATTTTAAAATCCCTAACACCGTTTTTCTTCATTTTCAAATCAACGAGGAAGTATGAAGATGAGAAATCCTTGTCTTCTCACCCACCAAGCATTGGGTTCCTATTCTTGAAGCCAAAGAAATCAAAGAAAGTAAAAGGAAGGAGGAAGAACGAGGGAGTTCGAGAGGCAGGGAACGAAGGAATGTTTTCTTTTTTCCTTTCTCTGTTCGTTGTGTCCTTCATTTGCAACTTGATGATCATCCTTTCACTATGACAGGTCAAACACATTGTATTCACTCCATCACTTTCCCATTTATACAAACCTTAAATTTCTACCTTGATCCTTGGTACATCTTCATTATAGTGATTCCAATAAATCAAGGCTTTCTAATTTCCACCAAACTTTTCCATTTCATGTTCAATTGTTTCCTATCATACAAACACTTAACTCCTTTGATTGACGAACACAATAACAGCCCCCATGACATGCACTCAAGTAATGCCTTTATATCGTTGGCATACCTTTATAATAATAATGTATGAATTATAGGTGAGATAATTCTTTTCCTGAATCTTTAATTGTCATAAGCTACATCTCTATGTGCTGCTCCAACAAATTTCTCGGCACATTTTCCAACATTCGGTTCACTCGTTGGATTCTTATTCCTTGTCAACCTTCACCGAGATACAAATTGAAAGAATCCTAACAATCGAACGTCCTAATGAATTATTTCTCAAATGTTCCCCATAAGCATTTCCTAAGAAATAATTATCTATAACTTCATCCTCATAAATTTTGCAGTAAAATAACTCAAAGACCCACATCCCTTTCATTTTTCATCTAGTCACTAAAACACTCTTTTTAAATCTCAACGTTTGATTTCTCAAGACCAACAACTAAATCATAAATCATTTGTTACATCTCTTCTTTTTCACTTTCTATCATTTAATAGGATTCTAAAATTTGATCCTCAAAATCTCCAACCACTTCCATCCTTAACATGAATTGTTTATCACTTGCCTGCCTCAACTCATTCGATTATGAAAGTTTTTATGCATTACTTGGTCCTCCATCCAACCTTGTGGATTTTAAATCATTAACTAAAAAAAAAAAATCAATCATCTTAGGGTCCCAAATCAAATCTCGAATAATCCTTCCGACCTATCAAAATATTAACATCCTCTTAGTAATTTTCATCCTTTAATAGACTCTCAAAACTTATATTACCGCAATCTCGAAGTATTCTTGTACTCGATACTTCAAATTCCACTTATTGGTAACATAGATTCAAATACATCAAGGCTTAACTCATTATGTTTTTCTGAACATTGCTCAAAAGTCACACTCATGTGTCTATAGATTCATCCAATATCACTATCCATACTTAATAATCCAAGTTGCGAATCTAGTCTAACTCAAATGCTCGACTTTATCCCTCAAGGTATCGACTATTCCTCATTAGTCTAATGTTAATCCATCCATACTCATCATCTTCGAGTTAACACCAACACATAGCTTCTGTGTCCTTGGAACCATTTCATAAATTCCATGCCGCCATGATTTGCTTCAACTCTGCCTGATAATCCGTCATCTCGAAAATCTTTTCCATTTCTTGAATCCACTAATCAACTTTTTTCCTGAGTTCTCATCACCCTTGAACTTTGGAGGATGGTAACGACAAAAATCTTTCAATCCTCTTGACTCAATAGCATATATCTCTCTTTCCCTCTTCTCGAGATCCCGCAAAGTCTTTGCAGTTGTCTATGCAACAGCAGAAACATCCATGTTATTTGTAGCTTCAACCATTTGATCATCCCCATTGACGTTCATTCTTGCAACTACGTTCCTTCTTGGAGGTAGTGTTTCCCCAAAACCAACATCAAGAAGAGTGTTATCGCTACTTTGAATAATTCCAAAACTAACTTTTGACTATATCAACACATAATAACTACCCCTGATCTAAAAACTTAGACCAATTACCCTAACGCATGATCAGATAACGACTCTAAACTACAGGTTGACCTACAATCTATAACCAAAACTCCACAATCCCAAAGAAATCCAAACCAAAGCTCTAATACCACAACGTAACACCCCGATTTTCAAAAAGAGAGTGTATTTTTTTTTCAAAAGAAATTAAAATAAAACAAGGAAATAAATAAGGGAATATCTTTGGATAAATGTTTAAGTCATAATGCAACGACATTTAAGTCAATATAATTTACAAGTAGCGGAATAGTTTTTGAAATATGAATCCAAAGTATTTCCACATCAAATAGTGGTACATGGAACCCATCGAAAATACAATGTCTTGCTGACAATATTAGTATAGGTACAATCTTCCAATTTAAAATAAACCCAATCCAAAAGAAAGACATCCAATCCCTATACGTCAACCTAATATGATCATTCTACAAAAAACTATATACCCTGATTGATCTTCACGCGCCCCGCAAGATCCTCCTAACATAGCTCTAGTCAGGTGTTCCCAACTACATTCCCATCCACAGGGTATGAACCGGTAGGATTGTCTTGTTTCTCATCTAAGGGCAAAGCCCAGATTTCCACAATAGTTGTAAAGAGTCACCAACCAAAATTAACAATTAACACATAACATTTAAGTTTTTAAATGCACAAAATGACATTTCAACTTAGCATACACCTTAAAAGCGCTTCTATATGCCAAGCATGCATAAACAAAGTTGAAAAATCATGTTTTTAACAAAACAACACTGTTGTATTCGAATACAACATCTTTGTATTCGAATACAAGGTTGTTTCAACATTCAACAGCAAAAACAGCATGTCTGTATTCGACTACAACAGTCTGTATTCGACTACACAGTAAGTCAGTGGCAAAATAGCATGTATGTATTCGAATACAACTTGCTGTATTCGAATACACATCAGATAGCAGCAGAAAAACAGCAAAATTCAGCATTTCTCAGCTTTTGAAAGGGTTTCAAAACCAATCAACAGTTACACACAAATTCAAACAATCACACTTAACAATTATAGCGCAATCACCACGACATCTTGAGTTTCGAAATGGCTTTGCAATCAATCACACTTACACACAATTCCAAAACATCCACACTTGACAATTATAACACAATTACCACGACAACTTAAGTTCGAAATGGTTTTGCAATCCAACACACTATCACACAGTTCCATAACATCCACACTTGGCAATTATAACACAATCACCACGACAACTTAAGTTTTGAAATGGTTTTGCAATCAATCACACTTATACACAATTCCAAAACATAACACTTAGCACTTATAACACAATCACTACGACATCTTGAGTTTCGAAATAGTTTGTCAACCAAACACACTATCACACAATTCCAAATCATAACACTTAGCAAATAACACCCAATTACCACGACAACTTAAGTTCAAACACTCAATCATAAACTTGAATCAAACACGACTCGTGTGCTGAGCACCCTAATGCAATGCGTATATGCCAAAATGCATGGACTCGAAATTCCAAACCAAAACCCTCCTCGAAGGGCCGTAAATTATAATTGTACCACCTATCGCAGGCCGAAGTACCAATTACCGAGGTGCCACCTATCACGGGTCTGCACGATTTACTAAAAAGCGTAAACCATAAATGTACTGCCTATCACGGGCCCGTACCGTTTACCGAGGTGCCACCTATCACGGGTCTGCACGGTTTACTAAAAAGAAACGTAAATCGTAAATGTACCGCCTATCATAGGCCAAAGTACTATTTACCAAGGTGCCACCTATCATGGGTCTGCACAATTTACAAAAAACCGTAAATCGTAAATGTACCGCCTATCACGGGCCAAAGTACTATTTACCAAGGTGCCACCTATCAGGGGTCTGCATAATTTACAAAAACGTAAATCATAAATGTACTGCCTATCACAGGCCAAAGTACTATTTATCAAGGTGCCACCTATCACGGGTCTGCACGATTTACAAAAAGAATGAAAATGCATGAGCATAATCTGACTCCATCCACGACAATTGTTAAGCAAATCCAGATATTAAAAGATTCCCCATTTTTAATACTCATTTAACTTAAACGATTTTCACAACAAACATTAAGTAAACAGAGATATTAAAAGATTCCCCATTTTTAATACTCGTTTACTCTAATGGTTTTCACGACAAACATTAAGTAAACAATGATATTAAGAGATTCCCCATTCTTAATACTCATTTAACTTAAAACGATTTTCACAACAAACATTAAGTAAACAAGGATATTAAGGGATTCCCCTTTCTTAATACTCGTTTAACTTAAACGATTTTCACAACAAACATTAAGTAAACAGAGATATTAAAAGATTCCTCATTTTTAATACTCGTTTAACTCTAATGGTTTTCACGACAACATTAAGTAAACATAGACATTAAGAGATTCCCCATTCTTAATACTCGTTTAACTCTAATGATTTTCAAATTCCACACAGAACATACTCAAATATATTCACAAATTCAATCCACAATTCATACCCAAAACACATCAATTCATTTCTCCACAAAATCCAACCATACACATATCAAATTTCATAAGCATTAATTATGAATACGTCAAATACGATGAACACAAGTCATCACAACATACCACTCAAACAAATCCAATTTCATTTACTCAAAATCATACGCAAATGAGTTAAATTCATTTTCCACGAAACATTCATCAATATCACCAAAACCTAACTCTAAGATTTTACCCATAAAACCTTAGATTCATTTTCCCCAAATCAACACTCTAACCCTAACACAATTCTTTTCCACACAATCACAAATAAGTCCCTAAATGCAAACTAAAAGTTTGGAAGGAGCCCTTACCTTAACGTTAGCTTTAATGTGCGATTACAGTACCGCGAGTAAATTCGGTAAAATTTATGCTCGCAAAGTCGCTTCCAAAGTTGGTTCCCTAGCACCGTAGCGTAGTGGTGAGAAACTTTCCCTTCTATCTCTTCGCGAAACAAAGCTTAGATCTAGATGAAACGTGGAAGATTGTGTTTGACGGTTTTAAAATCCATAACACCGTTTTTCTTCATTTTCGAATCAACGAGGAAGTATGAAGATGAGAAATCCTTGTCTTCTCACCCACCAAGACTTGGGTTCCTATTCTTGAAGCCAAATAAATCAAAGAAAGCAAAAGGAAGGAGGAAGAACAAGGGAGTTCGAGAGGCAGGGAACGAAGGAATGTTTTCTTTTTTCCTTTCTCTGCTTGCTGCTTCTTTCCTTCCTTTTCCGTTTATATATATATATATATATATATATATATATATATATATATATATATATATATATATTATAATTAAAACCAAACCAACAAATATCTAACAACTCTTACACCCATCATTTCATTCCCATCTTAATCTAATTTAACAAAAATATCTACTCTCATCGCAACTCAATTGACAGGTACAATTTTCAACAACCCGAGATATTTTTAACAAAAATGTCCGGTATTAAATCCTTCATAACGTAAATAAATTATTTTCCGACCAATAATTTTAATCTAATTTCCAAAAATATATTTTTGGCATTTAACTCACTAAATACCAAAAACTGGGCTAACAGCCTAAGAAACTCTACACAAAATACCCTAAAATTGTATAATTTAGGATTTAAAATTAAGGGTCTTACATTACTATCCCCCTAAAATTAGTTTCGTTCTCGAAACTTAAAGTACGAGTAACAATCCACACTAGGTTTGTACTCTAATTCAGCATACAAGTCGCAACTTGTTTCACCTGGCCTACTCGAAGAAAGTGTTGCCTACCCCTTTTCATAGGGTGCTTAATAACTCTGCACACATCCATAGTCGGTAAGGCTGGTCTGTTCCATTCAACATGATTTTCTCTACTATCAACAAGAGATTAAGGATGATCAGTCCCTCAATTTGTCAATAAATAACCAACAACCATGATAGTGGATTAGACTATCTTAACCGAACTGTAATAACGCTCCTTGCAACTTACAACTGAGGTTATTCTAATATACAAGTGGTCAACAATCTTCTCAAAGTCCACTGAGTTTCCTTTATTTTCCTATAACTTTGATCCTGTCGACGAAGTACAATTTCCCATAGCTATGTCACATAGCCTCATTTCCATCTACTTGGTACAAAACATCCATTCGGTAGGAAATCAAAACACTAAGTATGACATCAACACATTGAGCACAATTCAATCACTACAGTCGAGGACTCCTAAATTTCTCCATTGTCCACAAATCCTCGATTTTTCTTCAGTCTTACAACCACGTCAACCGTAGTGTTCTTATCAGTATGTTATTCCAATTATAACTTTAATAATTCTATCCCCACATCTGCTTGGTGATCCAAGCTTCCTCAAATATTTTTGAAGTCATGCCAAATACTATACTACTTAGGACACACAACCTACTTTTCAGTTTAGTACTTCATTTCAAGAGTCACATTTCCATTAAAATCCAACTTGAATTTAATTCACATATCAAGGTCTACATTTGTCTCATGCCTAACACCTCTAAGGAAGATAATGGTCTTGAATTCACTAGTTTTTGCAAAGTTCATGGTGTGAACAGACATAGGACTGTAAGAAGCACACCATAACAAAATGGATTGGCTGAAAGGATGAATAGAAACTTGCTTGAAATAATGAGATGTATTATGTCAAATATAGGGATGTTTGCACAATTTTTGGAAGAAGTTGTCCATATACCTTATATTTTAATAAATTTGAGTCCTTCTAAACTCCTCTTGTAGTGTTAAAGTAATTTGATACTTGATTGCTAAAATTATGAATTATCACATCACAAAGCCATTTAAAAATTTAAAATTAATAATCATAGTTATTCTAAAATAACAAAGTCATGTAATTAATATATTTCATATCCTAAATATTATTTTGATATATGACACATTTTTTTCTCCTCATTTATCATTTCAGAACATTATTATAAGTGATCATATTAAATCAACGAATAGCCTAGAATTTTCAAGTGATATTATTTTTTTTATCTAATGATAAATATAAAAAATTTAGAGATAATTTTTTTGATATTAATACATAAAAAATATGAGATAAATAGTTATCATTCATAAATATTAAAAAATGCAAGACATACAATATTAAAATTTTTGTTTAAAATTTAATCGTGACATTTATAAAATGTTAACAACGCACCTCCCGTGTGACAATACATGTGTCATGTTAGTGTTAATATTTTTTTTTTTGGTCAATTATGATAGTGTTAAAGCAAAATATAACATATTGGAAGAATCGTGGGACAACCCATGTTGGGCCAACAGAATACGCTCATAATTTGTGAGATTTGTGAGATTATACGGACATATAGTATATTTAGGTAGAGAATTTATAGGTGATTTGGAGATAACATTTCAAATGTCGGGAGCTACCATGTAACATATGTTTATGTCGACTGTCGTGTAAATGTGTATCGGGTTGTGTTAAGAAGATTTATGAGAACATGGTCAATTTTAATTGTTCGTCCACCTGAGTAATGTCATAGTATCAAGCATCTTAACCGAATACTTCATAGTTAGAATGGTACCTCATTGTGAAGTAGAGTCTAAGCTCATGCATATTATTGCATTTTCTTGTGATTGTTTTATTGTGACTAATGTGTATCATATGCGATAATAACTTATCTTAGATAATTTGATGTTATAGTGAAATATATTAATTTTCCTTGAAGGATTTTGACTTTATAATGTGATATTTTTCTTTAGGAATGTTTGTGTAATGATACAATTTTATTATGATTACTTGCATGTTTTTTTACTTATATTATACTATTAACATGATTTTAAAACTCACCTTCTTTGTTGTTTTTGTTTGACTGACTTGGCCATGCGTTTTTGAAATCACAATTATTACGTGTTAATGAGTCTTGAAGTTCAAGTTTGAGAAAAACCCTACTCTAATAGGTGATACCCGGAATAAGAGTTGTAAGTTGTATTTTACTTTTACTTATTTAAATAGAAGCGACATTTTTTTATCAAAATCTTATAAGTACTAGTAAGTTTTTGGAATTAAATTAAGAAATCTTAGTTAAATGAAGTTTATGGAGATGAGTTGTTTTATAAAAAGAGAAATGTTTAAAGTGTTTGTTGGAAAATTATGACTTCTTTTTGATTAACAACAAGAGAATTAAGATCAAATCCAACTAGTTCGACATAATTCCCATATTAATCATGCAACATTCATACAACTCACACACAGCGGAAACTTAAAATCACATACAAAATTATTCAAGGAGCATACAAGAATAAGCAGTTAAACAATGCTGAATATTAAAGAGAAGGGATAGGAAAGACTGCACCAAGATTTATCCTGGTTCAGCCGTTGATCCAACGACCTACATCCAGTCCTGAAATCATAATCATGATTCCAGCCTTTTTCATTATAGAATGAATTCGAGTACTTTTACAGATTTTCCAGTCTTCTACACGACCTATCAATCTAACTCCCTTCACTTCTATCTTGTCACCCCTTTGATCCTTGTAGTTTATCCCCAAACTCACACAAGATCAAAATAGACTTCCTCTTGATGATACCACACCAACAAGGATAGCCACCAGTTTCTAAACTGGATTTGTTACACAGCACCAATTACAAAGAATTGTCTTTTACACGAACAAAGAAAAGAAGTATCAAGAAATGTGTTCAATCACTCTAGCATCACACAAAAGATTTGATTTGCCAATGAATATTTTTGTGTGTTAGGAAACTTTTCTTTCAAAGTGTTTTCATAGATATGCAAAATTGAGAGCAAGAGATTCTGAAAATTGTGAAAAGTTTTATGCAAGAGTTATACAAGTTATTCAAGTTATGTTTAAAATGATTTGAAACATCTTATATATATTCAAGGAAAACACCAGGACAATCGATTGCCCAATCGAGTTTATAAGGATATAATCGATTGCTGCATCGAGTGTCGTATTTTCTGTGTTTCTAGAAACTTGAATTATATAAGCTTCACTTGATTTGACAATCGATTGATTCAGTTTCTGAATCAGACCTGATGCTATAATTTCCTTTCAATCGAGTGAGCAATCGAGTTGGCCAAAATTGGGTGCTCACTGTGACTTGAGAAATAGCATCACTCGATTGGTCAATCGAGTGTCGTGATCAAAGTGATTCAGACCTGATGCTATAATTTCCTTTCAATCGAGTGAGCAATCGAGTTGTCCAAAATTGGGTGCTCACTGTGACTTGAAAGATAGCATCAATCGATGTGTCAATCGAGTATAGTGGTCAAAGTGACTCAGATACTGCAAACAATCAAGTTGCCAATCGAGTGGGCACAAACTGAGTGCTCTCTATAACTTAAACTTCAGCGTCAATCGAATTGTCAATCTATTGTGCAATCGACTTGACAATCGAGTGATCTTGTTACAGACCTCAGTTGTTTATAACAGTTTATGTGCCATTCGATTGATGACCCATTCAATCGATTGTTCAGTCGAGTTTTTCATAGTTGAGTTTCATAACACATGAATGAATGACAAAAGTTTATTGGCAATGACTTGTGTGAGACTCTAGTGATTTGTTTACTCATCTTGATACTTAGACACCTAATACCACTATACAAAAATGCATCTTCCTCAAGTGCATCCTCCAACTTTGGTTGATTCCTTGAGTTGCAAGCTAGTGTTCCATGTGTGTGGTGTCTTCATGTTTGCCTGAAATGTTTCTTAATTCAAAACATTAGATAAAGCAAATATTTCATGTGCACTGTATGTTTGGGACTTAAATCAAAAACTAGATCAGGGAAGCTTATGACTTACAGTGTTCATTTTGATTTTTGAGAAACTTGATATTCTAAATCATTTATAAAAATTATTATTTTTTTGAAAATATAGGGTTGATTTTCAGTTGAATGTTAGTCAAATGTCAGACGTGTCAGTTGTGTTTTCTTGTGTATTAATTATTTTCACTAACATGTTTTTTATCATTGTTATTTTATTGTGTTATATGCTATATGTTTTTCCATAATTATAAATATTTTTGAAGTTACTGATTAACTATTTATTGTTTGTTTACTCTGATTGCTTTGTTGTGGATTCTATGTTCCAACTTAAGTAATTAAATAAACTATGAAATTATTTATTAAAATTTGAGTTAATTTGAAGTATGGACATGATTAAGTTAATTATCTATTGACATGATTTGTGACTTGTGTTTTTAACTATGATTTTATGCTCTCATAATATAGTGGATAGTTAGAAATAACTTTTTTGATTGACTAGCTATATGTTTGAAATTATTGATTTCATTAAGTTAATGCTAATTGTCGATTGATAGACCTTGACTTTTGTGGTTGTACCATGATGATTAAAGTTTTGATGTTGCTAATGAAATCAATTTAAAACGTTAGTCGTAGTTTTGAAACATTAGTGATACTATAAAATTGTGATGAGATATAATTAACTATAGTGATGTTTTCAATTTATGCTGAGAATATTGAAATAACCCATAGTTGATGAAATAGTGGTGATTTCAATTTTTGTTTGAGATGACGATCTTAATGGAGTATCATAGACCAACGAGGGGATTAGATATTGAGAATTTTTGAAGTGAACATTATTTTTGCATCATATAGATAGGGCTTGACAAGCCTAGTGATTTCGAGACAGTACAATTGAATGAGTCTAATTGTAGTAGTCTATTGTTGAGCCTTAAGGCAAGATTGTTAGACCTTGGAGGTATTGACGGGGAATTTCTAGTTGACTTGGAGGTAGCACTTCAAATGTCATAAGCTATCATGCAATACACCAAATGTCGTGTATATGTGTCTCGGGTTGAATAGAGATGATCTATGAGGACATAGCCAATTTGAATTGTTTGTCCACTCAAGTGGTAGAATAGTATCATTTCTCCTAATCAAGTACTTCGAAGTTAGAATAGTACCACATTCAAAACAAGAAAATCTCTATTTTGTGAGGGCCAAAAGCTGGTCACAAACATTTGTGATGGCCAAAACGGCCACAAAGTTTGAAAACTACGTTGCCTTTTGTGAAGGCATTTGCAGCCACAAAATCCTGCTTTTGTGAGGGCATAGGCCGCCACAAAATCCTGCCTTTGTGAGGGCACAGGCCGCCACAAAGAACAGACTTATTTTTAAAAATTCAGCCTTTGTGAGGACCCAGGGCACCACAAACTCCCCCCTTTGTGAGGGTTTAGGCCGCCACAAAGTTTCATCAAGATTAAAAAATTAATATTTTGTGAGGGCTTAGGCCGCCACAAAATATTACTTATTTATTATAAAATTAATTTTATAAATTCAAAATTAATACTATATTATATATAATAAATTAATATTAATATAAATTTAAAATTTAAATTAAAATTACAATTAAATTAAAATTTAAATTAAATTTAAAATATAATATCGATATAAATTAAATTTAATATATAATAAACTAATCTGAATATAAATTAAAATATAAATTAAATTTAAAATAAAATATTTAAATTATAATTATAATTATAATTAAAGATTAATTTAAATTACAAATAAATTAAAACTAAAATTAAATTAAAATTTAAATAAAATTAAAACTAAATATTAAAATTAAAATAAATATTATGTAACAATTTAAATATAATATAATTAAATAAGTATAATATAACAATTTTAAATAAGTATAATTAAAATTTAAATTAAAAATATAATATAACAATTTAATTATCATTTAAATTAAATTTAAAATATAATATTTAAATTATAATTATAATTAAAGATTAATTTAAATTAAAATTAAAATTAAAATAACTATTATATATAAAAGTATAATATTAATAATAATTAAAGTAATTATATAAACCGAAATAAAATTTTAAATAATATTTAATGAAATTTTTCATAAAATAATTAACTTCTTATATATAAACAAAAATAGAGACGGTTAAAGTATATAAATTTTTTAATATTTTTTTAAAAAATAGTTATATTAATACATATTTTACTAATCTATATTTTAAAAATAATACAAATATATTTAAAAATAATACAAATATATTTAAAAATAATACAAATATATTTAAAAATAATACAAATATATTTAAAAATAATACAAATATATTTAAAAATAATACAAATATATTTATAATATGACATATATATTTACTAATCTAAATTTAAAATGTATAAAATACTAACTTGATGTCGGGTAGTGTTTGACTTGAAGATTTCACATAGCAGAGCTTAGAACTCTTCGAAGTAATTAACACAATATCACCACTGTCAAAATAAAAATTCAATAATATTAATTACATAAATAACTTCAAATAAAAAATAAAAATAAAAAACTAAATATATAATATAATATAAACTTATCAAAATTCAAACAAGCTTGGAGGAATAATTTTTGTAGAGAGAAGGTGGAGAGAAAATTTAGAAAGAAGGTTTAGAGATAAGGTAGAAGTGAAAAATGATAAGAGGAGTGGAGTGATATTTATAGAATTTGGTTGATACTTTGTGGCAGCCAAAACGGTAAAAAAAGGCAAGCGTTTGTGGCGGCCTGGGCGGCCACAAATGGCAGGAATTTTGTGGCGGCCTTTGCAGCCACAAAAGGTAACAACTCAGTCTTTTATGGTGGCCTTTGCAGCTACAAAATGTAACGTCATTTTGGAATTTTGTGGCGGCCTTTACCCTCACAAAGGGTTGATTTTGTGGCTGAAAAAGCTCTCACAAACATCTTAAAAATTTAGGTGGATTTTGTGGCACAAAATCACAACGTTGTGATTTTGTGAGGGCTTAGGCAGCCACAAAATCCACCTACATTTTTAAGCTTTTGTGAGGGCTTTTTCAGCCACAAATAAAGACCAATTTCAATTTTTGTATTTGTGAGGGCTTTTTCGGTCACTAATTTGTGAGGGTTTTTTTCGACCATAAAATATTTGTAAAATTGGCCACAAATAAGGGGATTTCTTGTAGTGATTGTGAAGTAGAGTCTAAGCTCATGCATAACATCGCATTTTCTTGTAATTATTTTTTTTGTGATTAATGTGTCTCGTATGCAATAATAAATTCTTTTAGATGATTTGATGTTATAGTAAAATGTATTAATTTTCCTTGAGTGATTTTGACTTAATAATGTGAAATTTTTCTTCCAGAATGTTTATGTGCTAATATGGTTTTATTATGATTACTTGTGTATTCTTCTTACTTATATTATACTATTAGTATGATTTTAAAATCCACCTCATTCGTTGTTTGTTTTTGATTGGTTTCGCACTATGTTTACGAAATCACAATTATAATAAGTTAATGAGTCTTGAAGTTCAAGTTAGAGAGCAACTTTGCTCTGATATGTGATACTAGGAATAAGAGTTGTAAATTGTATTTTACTTTACCTATTTAATCAGAAATGACATTTTGTATCAAAATTTTATAAATACTAGATAGTTTTTGAAATTAATTTAAGAAATGATAGTTAAATAAAGTTTATAGAGATGGTCTGTTTTATGGAAGGAAAAAAGTTTAAGGTGATCGTTTTTTATTTTTGAGAAATATGATATGCTAAATTAGTTATAAAATTTTTTATTTTCTTTGAAGTCGATTTCCATATCGTTAAAACCTATAACTCCTACATGCATGTAAGAATCATATTGACTTTAGTCAAATGTCTACTTACGATGGACACAAGGAGAATCAATGATGACAATTAAATAACTATTATACAATATTCGCATAATGGATCAATTTGATATACATGTTACTTATAACCTTTATAAATGTGTATATTTTACTATCATTTTATGGTCACAAGGAGAATCAATTATGACACTTATGACACTTAGATAACTATTATACATTATTCTCATAATAGATCAATTTGGTATACATATTACTTGTAATCTTTATACATGTGTACATATTTTACAAATAAAGTCATCGATGATGTTCTATTGAACAAATAATATATTTGAAAGACTTTATTATGTTATATAAAAAATACAATGTCTTAAGTAGCTGTAATCAAATTTATTTTTTATAATCAATAGCATTGTTTATGGAAAAAGTGAGTTGTACGAACAACAAATATTGTTGTTAAATATAATATTAGTTTTATACAACAATATAACTTATTGTTGGTAGTATTACAATATTTTGGCAGCCCCATAACATATTAATGGAAAAAATACAATGTTGTGTAAGTAACATAATTATTTACTAGGAAAAATACAATATATTTTGCAATCATGTAATTTTTCGTTTCGAATAATACTTGATTTCGACTGCAACATATATTGTTTGAAAAAAATTAATTTTTTATTTGGATTTAATCGTAAGGCGAAATAACACATGCGGTCTCTTAACTTAATTTCAATTAACCTTTTAATTCTTTATTTTTTTCTTGATTTGGTCCGTTATTTTAATTTTAACTGACAATATGATCTTTTATGTTTTAAAATATCAACCATGTTATCCTTTTATTTACAAATTTTTTAAAAATTCATCGAAAATTTTAAACAAAACCCATAAAATTAATTATATTATTTAATATAATACAAATTTCATCAAATTCGTAACTCAAATCTTCAAATATACTCATACTTTCATTCTTTATTTGATGTTGTTAGAGATGAAAATATGAGTTTATATCAAAATTTAAGTTATGAATTTGATGAAATTTGCATTATATTGAGAATGATAATTAATTTTATAGGTTTT